>VZTL01011908.1:95640-105926 GCA_013400535.1 Scopus umbretta
CCGTGTTTTACAATGTGTTAGACAGTGTGCGTGACAAGAATTTTTCTCCTTTTTTGGTGGGGAAGAAGGAAGTGTGCTGAATGAGGGAGAAAGCAAGAAACTGATGGGTTTAAAACAGATTCATAGGATAACTGTATCCCCTTCTCCTCTCAGTTTCTTTTCTTGTTCCCAAATTCTCAACTTAAATAACCGACATCAGCAGGGAAAGGAAGGATTTAGTTACAAAGTATTTTGGTTATCTTAATACTATACTAGTGCAGCTGTGTGTTACAGCAATTGCAAGATAAACCATAAATGAGAGAAGAAAACATTAACTAGCATCAAAACAAGCCACAAAATAGCTCAAGGAAAGGAATGTCCCACCAGAGCCTGATGTTTCTTGTTCCACCACCAACTGTGGCAGAAATGGGGCTTGAGGGCCATTGCTGAATGCCTGTTGTCTGTGATACCAACCAGTGCCACAGTGTTGGGGGTGGTGGTGTGGATGTTGGAGGGGTGGCGTGTTTTTCGTGAACACCGAAGCTTTTTAATTTTTTCAGAAACACTACTTTCTTTACTGTGATGTGTGTGGGGCAACCATTTCAGCTTGTATGAGAAATTCTCTTCTCAAAACACACAACATGAGCTAGTCTTCTGCCAGACAGTGCAAGTAAACTGCTGCTTTTTGTCTTAACAAATATATTCATTTATTGAGAAGGAAGGCCAGTCAAGACCAGTCTTTCACAGTAAGGTATGCAAGGCAAATGCAACTGTGGTCTAAACCATGAAGAGACAGATGACTAGTGAGCACGACTACAGACAGAAGAAACAGAAGAGCACGAGTGCCCAGCTTTGGTCATACACCAGAGCCAACAACTACTAAGCAGCAATAAGTACGGAATATCCCCACACAGGGGTCCAAGGAGGCCTCACTGAGTCTTCTGCAGCAGCAGCTAGGGCATGGAAAGGCTGCTGGTTCTTGGCGATTTCATGGTGCCAGAGCTGCTCTGCCTCAGCCTCCCGGTCAGGCTGCAGGCTGCTCCCTTCACAAGGCAACACTGGTATCGGCAAGGATACAAGCTAATCATACTGGCAGAGCTTACAGCCTCCGAGACAGGTGCCCGTGACTAGTTATAAGTGACACCATGTATTATCAGTTCAATAAATTCCAGTTCGGTGTCCTGAGAAGGATTCCAGGGAAATAAATAGTTCTAGCTTCTACAGAGTTAGTTTATTAATAAAGAGCAACAACTGTGCGTACTCTCAAGAGTTTACTAAAAAAAAAACCAAAAACCCCCAAAAAACCCCACACCCAACAACAAAAAAACCCCAAACACACCCCCCCCCCTCCAAATAAAAAAGCAAGGACAATGGAGACACCAGTACTTTATTTTCCTTGACAGCAAGACTACAAGTATTACCACCTGTATACTTCACTAAGTTCACTCTTTCATGTAATTTACATGAACTCCAACACTTCTATTCCAATGGTAGAACGCAAAATATTTTAAGAGAAAAAAAGGTACAGGTTAGGGGGTTGTGTGTTGGTTTGTTGGGGCTTTTTGGCATTTTTTTGGTTGTGTTTTCTGTTGGTTTTTGTTTGGTTTGGGTTTTTTTGTTTTGTTTGTTTTGTTTTGTGGGGTTTTTTGGTTTTGTTTGTTTGGGTGGATGGAAGAACACAGCTGCTATTGTCAAAGGAACAGAAAATTGTACAGGTTCTTTTAAATCACAACTCTGCAGTCTATGTCTTTGTCCTGCCACACAAGAAACTAAGTCTATACAGAGGAGGTTTTTGCACAAAGGACTATAAAGATAATTTTCATTTCAAAACCAGGAATATTTGACACATAAAAACTATTTTTTTGATGCTAATGAGCATGTCATTATTCAAATTCATTCCAAAACTAATTCAGTACAGCACTTACAAAATTAGCTAAGGAATTACCTATAAATTAGGTATTTTCTTCATTCATCTAATAGCAAACTGGAAGTGAAAATAAAAGTTAACATCTAAATCAATTTCTAAACAAGCATCTTAACCTGAAAGGCAGTGAAAAGAAAAAGTGATATTGGCTAACTGCTTGGTTTTTTTTTTTTTTTTCCCCTAGTTTAACAATAAAAAGCAGATTAACTGCAAGATGTAAGCATCTTGGATGACAAACATCTTCTGAGCGGATATGCTATTTATACAGAGCACTTCCCACACTAAATTAATTGGACCCATTCACTAAGTTTAATTGGTGCAAACTACTAGTGTAGACATTTACACCATCTTAAGTTAAAAGAACTCAAGCAAGACTTAAAAGTGAAAGCTGTCTTAGTAAATGCATTGTTTTTTCTTAAGGCAATATAATCAAACAGTGTCAAACCACTGCTCTCATTACAGATAAGCACAGGTTTAACTCAATCCAATGACAGTTTCTTAATATAAATGAAACCATGAAATGCTTCCTCGATTGTATGAAATGTACACCTACTAATTAGTACAAAAAGCATGCCAAAGGTAACACCAAAAGATTCACTAAAAACATGTACAACCAGAAAAAAAATCTTTGGGCTTTGTAAAAATTGTTCTTATAAGGATGTTTCTAACTTCTTTTTTTCTAACAGTCTGAAAAAAGTTCATTTTGAAAACCAACTAGTTCAGTACTCAAGTGTCCAAGGCACATCGTAAAAAAAATTAAAGAAAATTATTACCTGATATGTAATAAAGGTCCTTTAAAAGTGGTTAATGCTTTCTTTGCATTTTTTGGTTTGATCTCTGTTTTGTCAGTTTCCTCTGATTTGGAAATTTGTTCTATAGAATTCATCTGAGTAAAAATGATAGTTATAATGATTAACTAGAAACCTGGGTTACACATGTTACAGAATCATGCAAGTATTTCAAAGAATATGAGGAGGTTTATTTCAACAATTTATATATTACAGACCAAGCTTAATATGTATTCATCCCCTGAAGCTGCTTGAAGTACACTGAATAAAATGATTTGTTATAGAAGTTACATAATGTATTAAACACACATGAAACAAAACTTCTGCTTTTTTTCCCCATGTATTTTCCTGATGCCCAAGTTGCTATTTTTGAAAACTCCAGACATGTGAAGTTATAGTACTTCAAATATTTAAGATTATAAAGCACTGATGTTATTTTTCCACTGCAAAACTTTTCAACTAGAAGACACACCAATACGCCCACTGCAACACTGAACAGATAACACAGTAACAATTCCACACTTTATTGTATTGCAGAGTTACTAAACATATCTTCATCACTGCTTTCAAATGAACTCTGAAGTACTGGGGAACTTAAGAAACAATGTTGATTGAATCTGTGCATCCAAAACTGCATATATTTTAGGTTCTGAAGGTTTTCCCCTATTACATTAAGAAAATACATGTCAGCATGCCTGGACATCTTATGAAAAAGTGAAAGAATTCTGGAATTAAGTGCAAAATGGAGCAGGAGGGGCAGAAATACAGAAGACTGAAAGAATTAGTGACATGGTGACTCAAGATCAGCTACCTGAACAGTTTGCTTAGCCTGGTTTTTATTCCACTTAAAATACAGAGAGAAGACATGAAGAGAATTCAGTTTATATAAATGTGAAGTATGGGAATGAAACAAATATAAAATTTTATAGAAAATAGGTTTTATATAAAGAAACCACAGAGAAATCGCATTTTTTTTTTTTAATATATAATTCCAGTTATAGTAAAAGGTTAGGGTGTAAATACACTGCACTAATTGTGTTGGGCTTTATTCTACATAAATCTAACTAAAATTACCAGAGAAAAATATTACTGCAGCACACATTAAAGGTGAAGGCATCTACATGACAGGCACTTTCTAACCAAGTTTATCACTCAAGGCTCCCTCTATTCTGTGAAAAGAAATAGGCCCTTCTATGGAATAAGAAGAGGCATACATACATAAAATAAGTCAGATGAATTTAGTGACGACAAGAGTCTGCACATAAAGACTGGTAGTGCAGTAAATAATGAAAACAATGATGTCTCACAGATCACTTGAAATCTGTTAGTTTGGAAGCTGGCCTTATTAAAGAAATATTTTAATATTTACATTTAGACACAGTCAAGTAATAAATAATTAACTTAAGATGCCAACTATTCTGAGACAATAAGGGAGTATTTTTGAAAAACACATTTTTGGCAAAGAACATAACATTGAAGTGGCAAACAACGGTGTACTTGCTGTGGAAGAAATAGCAAGTATTATTCTTAAATATGTGAATAGAAGCACAGTGATTTGAAGCAAAACAATAATCTATTTTTTACAGAAACAGTACCAAGAATAATGAGATATGGTCTGAAATTTTACAAGTACATTAAAGGCAAGGCCTTAAATGTGCCTTAAGATTAATTGATACATGATGAGCATAAATGGCAATCTTGGTTCACTGAAAAGATTGAGTAGCAGTTTGATTATGCTGTAAAAAAGAGAAAATACTATGAACCAAATCATTATTTTTAAGAGTGAAAAGAAAAAAAGGTAAAAAACCCAACTTAAGCAGAAAGCTGAAGTCAGCCAAGCAAATTAAAAACAAACACTGAGGCTCTTTAAGCCCCAAAGCCAACTCACACACTGAAAAGGAATTCTCCGTGTTTCCGTATCTGAGAATCAGAGGCTTTGCTAGAAGCAGAACATGCTCCTGAGTCTAATGGTCAGGAAGTCACCATGGTTATGCAAGGCTTCCTTTTGATCCTAGTGTCAGTGAAATTACCTTTTTCTGAATAGCTGGCCAAGTTGCAAGGAAAAGCTGGACTACTTAAAGTGAGCTGTGTGTTTCAAATTATTCTGATGAAAACTTAAAACAGTAAAAGAAACTGAGTGTAATCTTAAAGTATTCTACTCCATTAAACAGAAGTTTTGCAATCCATACTCAAAATTAATTATAGCACTACAATGGTTCATTTCAGATTTTTCCTACCATTTTAAGAGCTATATCCCCACTGACTATCATTGCATATTCCTATCTATCACTTCATGCGGACTTGTGTAAAACAATGCCTTTATATTTCTGGATAAACACCACTGCAGGATGATTATATCTTAGAACAGGATTGATGGATTAGGGACACAATTTCTCTGGAGACTAAATGAAAACTTTTGTATGTTGAGTTTTTATCAATAATTTAAGAAAACAAATTAACATCCAGTAAAGTATAAATATTTAACTGTTAATATCTTCTCATGTACATACTGACTTAAGCATCTGAGAGAAGTAGATTTATTCTAACATGTACACCACTAGATATCCCAAGATTAAAAATAAACCAACTAGAAAGACATAATCTTTGAAAACAAAACACAGGAACCTTTTAAATTTTACTGTACAATTCACTGTATTCCAGAGATACACTAAATATTCAGTATACTCTTTACTCCTTCAGAAGCATTAAACTGGTCTTAACAGACTAAGAGCAGGGTTGAAACTCTAAGTATGGTTTTCCATTTTACTGGGTTCTTTTGTCAAACTGCAGGGGAGAAAAAAAATTAAAAAAAAAAAATCAACACACAAAGTAAAAGCCTAAAAAGAAAAAAAAAAAATTATATGCCTCTGTTGTGGTTTACCTGCAGTCAGCAACCAAGGATCACACAGCCACTCACCCTCCCCCCCACAGTGGGATGAAGGAGAGAATCGGAAGGGCTAAAGTAAGAAAACTTGTAGGTTCAGATAAGAACAGTTTAATAACTGAAATCAAATAAATAAGTAAATAATAATAATGGTGATGATGAAGAAAAGGAGATCAACAAGAGAGAGAGAGAGAGAGAGAGAGAAACAAAACCCAGGAAAAACAAGTGATGCAATCGCTCACCACCCGCTGACCGATGCCCAGCCCGGCCCCGCGCAGCGCTCGCTGCCCCCCCCCCCCACTCCCCCCACTTTCTATACTGAACGTGATGCCATATGGTATGGAATAGCCCTTGGGCCAGCTGGGGTCAGCTGTCCTGGCTGTGCCCCCTCCCAGCTTCTGGTGCACCTGGCAGAGCATAGGAAGCTGAAAAAGTCCTTGACTGGTGTCAGCACTGCTCAGCAACAACTAAACCATCAGCGTGTTATCAGCATTGTTCTCATACTAAATCCAAAACACAGCACTATGCCAGCTACTAGGAAGAAAGTTAACTTTCTTAACTCCATCCCAGCTGAAATCACAATAGCTTCCTGTGCCACTCTGTAGCCATTTAACTTGTCTTGCATCAACCTTCAGAATTAGGTACCTTTTTCTGATTAAGGTTTTGTTCTTCATTCAGTTCCCCAGTCTCCTTGGTGTCCGCATCTATCTCTTCTTTACTTTCATGCTCATCTTCACTAGTAATGGGTCCATTTTCACATAAAGGAGTTTGAAAATCATCGTCAACCAATGGAGGGTAACTGTACTTGAAAGAATCCTAAAACATAAGGAGATTTTTAAAGTACCAGTTATTTAGGAGGATGAGAGGTACTTTCTCTAGTATTTTTAAATGGAAATACTATTAACTAATTTTTTTTGTTGCACATGACCTGTAGGTTTCATTTATCCATTTTAAGTTGGACCCCTGTGTTTTTATTTTATCATCATTAATAGACAAATAAATACAGTCACCTAATGAAGCCACTAAATTGTAACTACTGTTGTTTAGTCACAGCAGAACTGTAGAATCTGGTCTGCTGAGGATCAGCATTCAGAGTCTTAAGGCTGAAGTTTTGTTCTTAGTTCTAGGAAACGTGGTTTAAAACCTTTGACAGCTATTCCTAAAGAAGGTCCCCAAAGTGATGAAAAACTGCAGTTGTTCTTTGTATTTTAGTTTCATAATAGCCACAGTTTAAAAAACAAACCAAAAACAAAACCATAAAACAACCTCAAACAATTCCTCAAGTTTAACCTAGTATGTGGACCTTTAACATATCCTGCAACTCAGACCTCTGTCTTTGGAATGCCAAATCAATTTCAAGACCATATTCAAGACGCCCCAGTAATGTAGAAGCAGCATACTTAAGTTCTCGATGCTTTGACAGTAAAGGTATCTTCTCCATTGGAGGATCAGTAAAAAACAGTTTTTGCTAACTAGAAACTCTTAACATTCTCAAAATAGTTTTATTACATCTTAATGAAATAAAAGGAGGAGTTGAATGCACCATTAGCAAGTTTGCTGATGATCCCAAACTGTTGATTCTCTTGAGGGACAAAGATGCCTTGCAGAGCGATCTAGATAGATTGGAGCACTGGGCTATGATCAATGGGATGAAATTTAACAAATGCAAATGCTGGATTCTGCACCTGGAACAGAGTAATGCCAGGCACAAGTATAAACTGGGAGAGGAGCGGCTGGAAGGCAGCCCTGCAGAAAGGGATCTGGGGGTGCTGGTCTACAGCAGGCTCAATGCGACTGCAGCGTGCCCTGGCAGCCAGGAGGGCGAACCTCTGGGGTGCAGCAGACACAGCACGACCGGACGGTCAAAAGAGTTGATTATCCCGCTGTGCTCAGCATTGGTGCGGCCTCACCTCGAGTACTGCGTGCGGTTCTGGGCCCCACCGTTTGAGAAGGATGTGAAGGTCCTCGAATGTGTCCAAGGGAGGGCAACGAAGTTGGTGAAAGGGCCGGAAGGAATGTTCTGTGAGCAGCGGCTAAGGACTTTGGGTCTGTCTAGTTCAGAGGCTGAGGGCTGACCTCATCCCTCTCTACAGCTTCCTGAGGAGGGGAAGTGGAGAGGGAGGTGCTGATTTCATCTTCCTGGTGTCCAGTGACAGGGCTCCTGGGAATGGCTCAAAGCTGCATCAGTCAGGGGAGGCTCAGACTTAACGTTATTAAACATTTCTTTACCAAGAGCATAGTCAGACACTGAAATTGCTTCCTAGAGAGGTGGCCAATGCCCCAAGCCTGTCATTGTTTAAGAGGCATTTTGACAATGCCCTTAACATGCTTCAACTTTGCCCTGAATTGCTCAGGCAGATAAACTAGATGATCATTGTAGGTCCCTTCCAACCAAAATATTCTATTCTATTAGAAACATTGTTTAAACAGGGGTCTCTGTTCCTACTGCATTTTCAAACAGTTTTGAACCCTAAGTAAATGGAATCAGTTCATCATCTTTTCCAGTGAAGGAGGAAAATAACATAGCTTTGATTCCTGTGAGGCAGACTTGAGCCATACCCATAGTTCCCAAACTATGCTACCAGCAAGGAGTTTTAAAAAAAAAAAAAAAAAAAAAAAGTGTTTCAGGAGAGTTCTCCATAAGCAAGTGTATCTTCTCAAACCAAAGAATAATGTCATGTTGGGGGCGGGGGAGGAAAAACCTTAAGACAGGCCATTCAAAGAAACCCCAAACAGCATACTTCCTGCTAATTTATAATCAAGGCCTAAATCTCTCCTATTTTTCAGGCTGAAGCAACAGTTACAGACCTATAGGTGAATTAAAGAGGGATCCACTGGCTCAAACTATAACCTATTAAAGGCTAAAGGACAAGCTTTAAGTATCAGTAACAGACTAATTCACCATTAGAAAAGACTCCAGAAAGTTCTCCAGTGGTAGAAACACTACAGTAGGCTTGGCAGAATACTGACATCCTCCATTTGCAAATACAAGGCAGAAATAGCCAGCTTACCCTTAACCAAACTGACAAAAAGCCTATTCGCTCCCTTCCAGCATATGATGAAAGGCACATGACAAAGTAACCTTAGTAAAGGGGTGCTAATGTCGCTGCACATTTCACTTGGCCATATTAATCCACGACGCTGAACAGCTTCAGCAGCTGAACAGAATCGCATCACTGGGACAACACAAAGTACCACACTTCCCAATCACAATCTGTAAGTTTCAGTGATATGGGCTTATCTACTAACAGGGTGAAAACCTCAGACAGGTAAACGAGACAGGTTTATTCAATGCTTGACATAATATCTTTATTTTATAGCAGATGTAGAGACTTTACACTACTATGTTTGGCAATTGTGGTAGAGATACCTTAATTGCGATAGTGCTATTTTCTAAGATTACACATAGACAGTGGCCACAAAATCACAGGTAAAATGCCTAGTGATGTCTTAACTTCATGCCACTGATCTATAAAAGGTCCCTCCAAGGAAACAACATAAGGTCTATCATTTCAGGTACACAGGTGAAGAGCACAGCACTCTAGCATACATATTGTTCAATACTGGCACCAGTGGAGGGTTTGTTATTGAAGAGGCAATGAATCTCCCTGGCCAGCAAGAAAGATGTATGCCTTAAGAACCAGCCTGTTCCACCATTAATATCAACAGCTGGAACTGGCAGAATGCAGCATACAACAGATTGGGAATTCAGGAGAACAATGACTTGGTATACATTTATTAATAACGAAAACGATTAGCGAGTGGCTTTTGAGCACCTAAACCTAATTTTCCAGACTCCTTTAGCTTGCTCTGAAATCTGTTTTGGGCAATTCCAACAAGTTCTCCAAGACAAACCTACTATAAAGAGACTGACATCTGTGCAGTGTGGACAAGAACCGCTCAAAGCCAGGTACATGGTATGCAACCCCTCTTGATTAGCAGTATGGTAACAGCCAGAGCCAACAGACACTGAGGAGGACTTGAATAGAACTTTAAGTTTATATTCCAAAGTCCTGCAAATCAAAGCTTCTGTTTTCCATATTTAGTTTTAATACTTTTGATACTGTGGAGACACCTTTATCCACTAGTTGTTTAAAAAAACAGCAAGTTATTTTCCTCCTTTCACAGCTGGCTGACAGAAAATCCTTGATCAAAGGATCTTCAAGCTAAGGGAAGTCTCAGATTCATCCTTTGAGCGACCCTGAGCCACAGTAAAAACAAAACATACTTACATACTTAAAGATAACTTGACTGAGATATTCATGTTTGAAGGCTTCTGACGGAGATGGAGAACAGTTCCCTTGATTAAGCAAAGTAATCACTGATGCCAAGTTCAACATTATTAATTCTATTTCCAAAACAGATTTTTTTTTTAAATTCCAAAACTAGTCACTAACACTCTTCTTAGATACCTAGATTCCACTGCACTTATGTTCTCCGTATCTCCCTAGAGTAACTAGCCAGATGACCTGCTCCACTAGTTGTTCACATCTGGCAAGATCTGGCACTTTCAGGATGGGGGACACAGCAGAAAGAGGATGAGAGTCTACTTACAGCTACTGTATTGACTACAGAGGCTGAACACTTATGCTGTGCTCTTCACCTGCATTATACTAGTTGCAAATATGATGATCTGTTCCTAAATGTACAGAAACCAAAGACAACAGAGAGAACTGGAAGGAGACACTACCTGCTGCCCGCCCCGCTCCCC
>VZTL01011911.1:523-16794 GCA_013400535.1 Scopus umbretta
GCAGGATCCCCGGCTGTGCGGGAAGATGCCATCGCCCCGGGCGGGGGCAGCAGAGCCCCCCGAACCCACCGCCGGCGCTCACCGGTGCGCTGCCACGCCGCTGTCGGCCCCCCTCTTCGCACTCTGCGCCCCGAAGCTTCTGGGCAGCGAGCTCAGCTGTGCGCCCGGCAGGCTAGGGACCTGCGCTTCCTGAGGGGGGCTGAAAACGCCCGCTTAAAGGGGGAAAATAAGATCACTACCATTGACTTCCCTAAATGAAAACCCAGTGCGGCTCTCTGCGGGACACAGCTCAGTGGGGGAAATCTCATGGGCCTCTTCATGAGATGGTCAGAGCGAGCCGTCTCGATAGAGGCAGAAAGAACAGGTTCTGCAAAGGACATCGACACGGGGATCGAGCCTGCCTGCTCTCCGCTCCTGCCGCTGTTGCAAGAAGCTGCCCGCTTCTGTCAAAAGAAATAATCAACATCTTGCTTTTTAAAGGCTGTTCTTGTTTGGTTGGGTTTTTTTCCTCTCCCCGCTATTGTTGTTCTGTCTCTGCGATTCCCTTTCTGAGAAGGGTAGTTAGATAAATGCTGCTTTGGAGCCGTTCCTCTGAAGCCCTAAAGGCAGTCAAGGAGTGGATGACCCTTGGCAGTTGTCATGACCGTGCGTGGCGGTGTCCCTGGCGCTATGGCAGTCTGCGCAGGCGGAGGCAGCCGCTGCTGGAAGGAGAGTGGTGGTGGTTGCTGCCGTATGAGGAGAAACCTCAATATTTTTATGGTCGTGTTGAAAGAAGGAAGTTAAATATGACCAGAGTTTTGATACTGGTTGAGAGATAAGAGCAGAGGACTGAAATTCACAGCTCCTGGATTCTGTTTGTGGCTGTGGTACGAGTGTGGCTGAGGGAGGAGGAAGGCTTTCGGATTCAACCATTGATTTGGGCTCTGCCATTGATTCTTCTCGTGTCTCTGGACCACTTAAGGTGGAATTGCCAGAAGTGGCTGTGGATCCTGCACTCTTAGGTCCAGATATGCTGGAACTGCTCGTTTTCTCCTACAGAGCAGAAAATGACAGCTTTGCTGTAGAGCTGGCTGGAGACATCCCCACCAGGGAACATTAAAAAGGGGCCAAATAAAGCAATTTTGGTCTTAACTTATATGTAGCTAGAAAGAGTGCACAAGTAAGTTCCACAGCTTTCCACAGGGAGATGAAGTCTTAAGGCATTGGTCAAACTTGTTGCTGGTGTAATCCCACCGAAGTCATAGGCTCAACGCCTGTAGCTAATTTACTCCTTAGCACCGAGGTGCCTTCGAAGCCCTGCAGACAAGTGTGAAACACCAGCGTGACCAGAAGCTTTGAAGCTGCGGTGCAGGCAGGATCTGGGGAGTCCTGTGCTGATTAAAACTTCCTTTTATTTTTTTATTTTTGTAATTGGGTTTTGTCAGGTGTGCGAGGAGCAGAAGTGCGAAGAAGAGGTCTTCCCCTTGGCCATGAATTACGTGGATCGCTACCTGTCGTCAGTCCCCATGCGGAAAAATCACTTGCAGCTTCTGGGAGCGGTCTGCATGCTCCTGGCTTCCAAGCTGAGAGAAACCATGCCCCTGACTGTGGAGAAACTCTGCATTTACACAGACAACTCCATCACGCCTCAGCAGCTCCTGGTAACCACCCCTATCTCAAAGAGCCCTCTACCTCCTCCCCAGCTCTCTTATCTCCTGCATCCTGCTACTTGGCAGCATACCTGCCTCCGTGTCTCCTCCTGTTCTCTCCCATTTCTTCACCTTTCTCCACATTCCCCAACCAACCTTCTCTCCTCCTTTCCCTGGTGGGTGCGATGTCTGTTGGTGGAGACCCTTCCATCCTCCCTGTTGTGGGAAGCAGAATTGTCACCTCCAGGTTATAGAGGAAGTTGCTTGTGCCTTAAGTGCTCGTTGCCAGCGCGGAGCTGCCACACTGAGCTCGCTCCCAGGCGCGGGTTCGCTCTCGAGTGACAGCTCTGGAGAACAAAGGCTCCTGTCTGCGCTGCCGGCAGGGCACGAGGCAGGGGCTACCGCTGGGGCGTGTGGCTCTGACTTGCCCCGGCTGCAAAGGGCCGTGACGTGGGAGATGCGTTTCCACACCAGGAGGCAAAGCGAAGCTTTAAGTGGAGAGTTAACCAGCAAGATGGGTGGGAGCTTTTCTGACCTGGGATCCGCCTGGCTGGCTTTTACCGTCAGGGCTGACAGTGCGGCCAAGGTGATGGAGATGAGTGGGGCCTTGCTGCTGCCCAGGTCCTGCTCCACACCCGTGAGTTAAAGCAGGGCTGCTTTGCCTCTCCCATCGTACACTCAGGCAGAAGCTGTGTAGGCTTTGAAAAGCAAAGCATTTTTTTCATGTCTGAAAAAAGTTCAAAGCAAAGATCCAAACCTCCAAGTTCAACTTCGCCAATGGGGGAGGAAATGGGAGAACCCCTTTTCTTGGGGGCCTTCCGTGCTGGTAGATCAGAGCCCTCGGGAGGAAACGGCCACCCCGCTTCGAGTAACAAACATCCCTGGAGACGGTTTGCCTACAAGAATTTCTCAGGCTTAGTCATCGCCTTATTAAATATCTATTTTTTTGGGCCAGGGTGGGTGAGATGATCTGAGTGTGATTTATCCCCAGGGTGGGGAGTGAACCCACAAAACTTTCAGGTGTGAATCGGAAGGCAGTTCTGGTAACTGGGGAACTCTAGTGTGAACGTGGTTTTTCCAAGTGCCCCTGAAGGCTGGGGAAAATCCCCTCACCTCCATACCTCTCTCCCTGTAGTCATTTGTGGGTGATCGTTGCCTCAAGTAGCACTTGTGGAAAAAAGTACGCGGATCATTACCATGAATAGTGGTGAGGGATGGGAACACACAAAGGAAACACAAGTGCTTTTTGCTTCTCTGGATGCTGAGCTGTGGTCCTGCTGCAGCATCCTGCTGCGGGGGGCTGACACAAAATCTCTGTGTGCGAGGGCTTTCTCCTGCTTTGTCAGTAAAGCTTCAGCCTTGAGAGCACCTTCTCATCCAGTGATGGATTCTGCATAGGTATCTTCCCAGGACCAGGATCCATCACATGAGCGTGAAGCTGATCAAAATACACATGTTGTGGGCCACTGTCAGATTTCTGTCCCTTCAGGGTGACGGATAAGCTTTCTGTCCAACAGGAATATGGGTTGCAGGAAGGTGAACTTACTGCCATGCTTCACCTCTATCTCCCTCTCTGATCCAGACTTTACAGGGAGTCCTGTCATCATCCCTGAAGACCAGGGGAGATCGTCACAGCAAATTGTAGTGATTTCTGCAGCGTGGACCTTGGGCTACAAGGAATTGGTCTTGGTGGGCACTTTGTGCGTATCTCCCATGGATCCCTGTTGTATTTCAGTCCGATTTACTTGGTGATTTATTCTTGGTGAGGATTCGCTTTCTTCGGTTGAATCTTGTGCTGTGTTTGTAGCAGGCTCCTTCCAAAGGAGAACAGTTAGGAGAGGTGCAGGTGGGTAGCAAGCAGAGCATGTGCAGCATCCCTGGAGACTTTCCTTCGCTCTTGCACTCAAATGCTAATGCCTCCTCACTCAGAGTCTTTTTTTATTTCTTCCTCCCAGAGGTTTGTCAGCAGGAAGCTGTGGCTAAGCAGTGCCACAATGCTCGTCCTCCCTCCTCCTGGCAGCATTGGGGTGGAGATGGAGGAGGAAAGCGCTGTCTGCCGCCTGTTGCTCACTTCTGATTGTGCAGGTCTTGGTACTGGAGTTCTCCTTCCCTGTACTTTTTTCCCACCAGGATCCTGCGTTGCCCTTTGTGCAACAGGAGGCACAGCTGGATGGTTGGCACGGATCTCTTCCATCGTTGTGCTCCGCAGTCAATACGCAGTTGAGGTGGACAAGAATGGCTTCATTTTGGAAGTCAAAAGTCCCCTCTTGGGATAGGCAAAGATAACTTTTTCAGGCAAATAGGATCCTTTTTCTCTTTCCCAAGGGGATGGCTGTGAGCACTTAGCGGTGCAGGGGTTTATTCCCAGTAATCGGTGCTAGCCAAAGGGCTGAGCAGAAGGCATCACAAACCAGCCTTAACAGCTCTTAAGGAGAGGTGCTGAGGCATTTGCAGATGTCTGGGCAGGAGATGCTCCGTAGCCCGTGGTCTGGCGGTCATCTTTCCCTGCCCGCCACAAGGCTTGCTTTCGGTAGATGTTTAACCCTCTTTGGAGCAGATGCTGCTCCAGTCTGGCGTTGCCCTCCCTTGTAAAGAGGGAGTGGAGGTAACATCTGCAGATAGGTGGAGGATTTGTCTTCGCTTTGGGACCTGACAAGAGTTAATACCCCGATTACAAAACCAGGGTGAGCTGCTGTTCTCCTCCTCTGTGCTAATCATGGTAATGTTACTTCTCTTTCACAATCTTGCAGTGGAAGAGGGTGGGGAGGGGAAGGGGAGCTTCTTCATCAAGGTTTGGACAATGGTGCATCCTGGCCTCTTCCTATGGATCGGTGCCATTCAGCCTCCAGCGTGTCCTCCCCGGCCCTTCGGAGGAAGCTGGCTCACTTTCCCAGTAGGTTTGCTGCCTTCTCTTGCCGGGATGCTTGGCAGTAGCTCAGCGGTTTAGAAAGGACACATCTGAAACAAAATCTTGATGAAGTTATTCTAGGGAGAAGGAAGTGATGCAACGAGGGACTCGTCCATTTGGAGGAAGTTGGATTTCCGTCAAGGGCGTTGTCTAACCTACCTTTTTTTTTTTTTTTTTTTTTTAATTGTTTNTTTTTTTTTTTTTTTTTAAAGGCTTTTCTGGCCTGTGCAAGAGGGTTATTCAGCTGCTTGGGTTGGGGAGAGCGGTTGTCGGTCATCTTCATCTGCCTGCTTTGCTCCTAACACATTGGCTTGCCTCTGAAATCTTTGACCTGAGGTCAGTTTTGCAAGCAGCCAGGTATTTCCTAGCAAAGACCATAAGCAGGATCAAGCCACTGCGTAGGTAATGAAGGGAGCAGCAATGGCAGCAGGCCACGAGAAGCGAAAATAAGAGAGATAACAGCTGAGTGGAAAGGGATGTTCACTTCTGATAGAGCACTGACTTCTCAGAAGACATGCTTGTGTTTTACTGTTTTACCTGCTGCTTGTTGCATGGGTCGGATAGATGTGACTGTTTCTGCATCTGAAGTTGGCACCTTTACCCTTGACATCCAGTCTTGCACTCTGGTTGGGGGATGGAAACAAACGTTTGCCCCAGATTTCCTATTTGCAAATGGACTTTCACGGCTGCTCATTTCTGTAGCTGTGTCTCAGCTGCTGGGTAGGGTGGGTGGCCAGCAGCAACATCAGCTCTTTCCACCCTCTTTTTGAGTCAGCTCGCAAGCACAACGGAGCGCGGCCTGCTCCTGCTTCGCGGGTGTCTCATCAAGTCTGTGATAACGTAAAATGGTACCTTATCAACTCGAGTGACAAAATCGAGCGCAACTTCCTTCTCTCCTGCAGACAGGGCTGCTGCAGAGAGGAGCTGGGCTCTCTGCTCCCTGTGCAGCCTCGCCAGATAGGTCTACGCAGACTCCTCGTAGGCATAGCGGGCGTGTGGGTGTTGCTGAGGGTAGAGCTTGATGTACAGAGTGACTGTCACTGCATGAAAAGGAGAGAAGCTGCTGTGACTGTCACATCCCAGTCTGTTTTACAGCTCAATTTACAGCTCTGCAAACGCAATCTCTGCTTGTGACATGGGTCTGTCGTAGTGAGAGGGTGCAGAGGCAGCAGCCAGGGGCTTGAGGCTGTTTCACTGCGACAGGACTGTGCTCTGAGATCACCTTGTCAGAGCAGGGCAGGCAAGGGGAAACGGTAGCTGCTTTCCTTCTTTTTCTTTTTTTTTTTTTTCCCCTTAGTTTTGGTTTTTTTTTTTCTTTCTTTCCTTCTTGTGGGATGCAGCCAGGAGAGATCAAGGGAACAAGCTTGCAGAGGGGAAGCTCAGCTGCTGTGCAATTTCCACCCCTAGAGACGATGGCCAGGCATGGGGAGCTCTGCCCTGGGGCTCTTGCAGAAGGGGGACCTGGGGCATTTCCAGCAGTGGGATGCTCGGTGGGCAGCGCTGGCAACTTGCAGCCCTTCCATGAGGAGGGTGGGCTCTGCAGGCTGGAGAAACAAAGGAACATGTTCCACTTTCTTCCTCTCTTTCATTAGCCGGGCAGAGACTGATTCAATTAGGTGCAAAACAAAATGCCAGGAAAAGGATGTTTGCTATACTGACTGGCGCTGTTGTCACAAACCTGCTTGCCTATCTCTTGCAGCCTTTTGTTCTGCTTCTTCCACAGATAAAGCGATTCAGAGATTCTGACATGCTGCTCAGAGAGCGGGAAGTCCCCAGGGTTAGCAGGAGAGAAGCAAGGAACAGGGAGATTTGGCAGGAGAGAGGCTTCCCTGAGCTAAATCTTGTGAGCTGGTGACAGTCCTTGGCGCCTGTCGCCTTCAGCTGGCATCTCGAGTGCCGGCTGGGTCTTGGGATCAGGCCTTTTGTAACAACGAGGTTTTTAAGAAGACGATGAACCTCTGTAGTAGCTGGAAAAGAGCTGCTTTTGTGCATTGCACATGGACAGGCTGTTGTCCCGGATCAGTCCTGGTGTAGCGGGAGCCAGCTTGTCCCAGGTGAGGTCTCACAGCTGAGCTGACTTTGGATCCTCTTAAGACAAAACGTGTCCCAGCAGGGACAGGCTTTCTGCCACACCAGTGTGCACATCATGTGCCTCTCAGTAGCTGGCTTGCAGCTCTGGGAAGAAAGGCAAGGAGCGAGAGCCCAGGTGATGCTGGGCTGGTGTCCCCTCCATGCTCAGGAGCTCCCCTCTCGGGTGTGGTGATCACTGTTGCATTTGCTTCGTGAGCAGCGATCTCCAGGTCCTCCTTTTGACCTTCTCCCTGGGTCTGCAAAGGTCCATGAGCCCAGCTTGTGTGGAGCAGGCTGGAGCTGCCTTGGCCTCTCGCCCTCGGGGCAGTGACTGCCAAAGCTGTCAGCAGTGTCCTGTGCCCCTTCCCAAGAAAATGGGCTCGTGCACAAGTAAGCAGCCGGCTTTCCCAGCCTGCTTGGTGGGTTCCAGATGAGCAAGAGGTAGAGCCAAGGCACAGAGCTCTGCATGTCCAGCAGCCCTTTCCTTGCATCACCTTACTGTGTTTCTTCAGTTTAACCAGTGGCCAACACTACCTGTTTTTTGTCTTTTACCCAAGCCTGATCTCTCCCCTCTGTTCCAATCCCCCTGTTGAATCAGGCACCCTCGGTGACCTGTGCTGTGATCCTCAGACTCTGGACCTCATTGCTAAGTTTCTTCTTGCTTTTATCCTGTGGATTTGGCTTAAAAATAGAGAAAGACTAGCAGGCTGGCCATCCATATGGGAGACTAGTGAGTGTGTGCTAGTGAAGCACTGCTTTCTGGTTGGAAAAGTGCAGCCTGTGAAATGGCAAACGGCACGTTGGGCCTCGTGGGGGATTTGGAGCAGGTTGAGCAATGCTGCTCACTTAAGCAACTCAAAACTGGTATTGTTGTGTAAGGGGAAAGAGTGGGGTTTAAAAAAAAAAAAAAAGAGAGAGAGAGAGAAAATAAAGATCTACCCTTACGAAAAAATCTCACTTCTTCAAATCCATCTGTTCTGGCAGGCCTTTGGCACGTCTGTGGGCAGCATTGACCTTGTAATCCTAAACTACTTGAAAAAAGAATAGATATTCTGCTGGGTAGAACTAGGCCCTGAAATGGAGATACCTGATACAAATCCCAGTTCAGCTCTGTCCTTCCAAACCTGGAGCTCCAGCTCCTGCAGGGTGTTTTCCTTTCCCGGTACATCTTCAGAGCCACTGTCACCCCCGCCTCCACTAGCAGGGAGGAGGGACATGGAGGCATCTTCCGTGGCCCTTCTGGCATACCTGGACCCTGTTCCCAAAACCAGATTTGCTGCTGATCCAGAGGATGAGAGAAATTGGAAGCCAGAGATCTTCATCATGGCTCGGGATGTGGGGGAATTGGGACCGGCAGAGAAGTTCGGGCAGCTGGGTGTGGGCTGCCCGTGACATTCCGGCTGGGATGGGAAGGGAAACAATCCTAGGAAGACTCCACTCTCACCTCTCCCGAGACTGCTCTGTCGGCAGCATCGTCCTACCGAGACGTAACGTCAAAGCCTCTCGGCCCAGTGAGACCAGTAGTGTGTGGCCTCTGAGTTTGATTCAGCTGCACCTCTAGCCAAGTCGTGTAGACCTTGACACTGATGGCAGAGCGGGGACCTGAATGCAGGGGTCCCGGATTCTGTGCTAAGGCTCTAACTGTGGGGCTCTCCTTGCTTATGCCTTGCCAGATGAGTGCTTTGGTACCAAACCTCAGCAGGACTTGCTGGGTGACGCCGCTGCTAAGAGCTTGCCCGTAGCTGCTCTGCACTTTGGTTTTCTTGTCGGTGTCGGGACTAATGCCCAGAGCTGGAGTTGCCTGCGAGAGGCTGAGCAGATGAGGGGAGCAGCCTGGGCTCCAGCTGAAATCCGCGGGGGGCACCGGGCCTTCCTGCCATCTGCTCCCCAGCTTGCAGACTACACAGAGACTGGCTCATGGAAGATATTGCAGAAATCTGTTAGATGCTTAGAGAGAGCGCCACAACACGGGACGGAGACATCAGCAGCCACCTGGCGTGTACCTGGGAAGCGCTGGTGAGCTGCTGCTTGTACGTCAGTGGGAGAGCTGGGCGTTAGCATGGCTGTTCGGTGCCTCTTCTCCTGAAAAGCTGCTGGGGATGCTCTGTTGAGCATGGCTGGAGGCTCTGTTGGCAGAGAAGAGGCACGGCAAGTAGGGGAGGTTCTGCCAACATGCTGCTGCCCAACCTGGGGCCTCCTCCATAGGGCTGCGTGCCGAGTGTTTGTTGGGCCTCAGCACCGAGACACAGCCCCTGAGCTCCGTAGGGACTGAAGATCTCAAACAGGAGCTTGGGCTGTCTGGATGCAGCCCTGAAAGCTCCGCTCTGTTCCCCCCACCTTCCCTTGCTTCACCGTGTTGTGCAAAGGGACCAGCTGCAGAGCAGCTATTGCCTCCTGCGGCTCAGTGGCCAAGGAGCCCCTGCAGGAGGGAGTCGGCACACTGCCGGCTCCACGGGGCAGGCAGAGAGGTGAGCGTCTCCGTTCCCTTTGCTGTAACGGTGTTGGCACCAAGCTGGATTGCTCCGGGGAGCCTGGGCATCGGCCTCTCCTTTCGGGAATGGAGAAGGAATATCGGAATGGTGTGCCTGCTGCTCCTTGCTCTGGTTCTCCGACGTGGGCTGTTGCAGTAACCTTGCAAAGCAGAGGGGTGTTGAAGGCTAATCCGACTGCACCTTGGAAAGAAGAAACCGGATTTATTGCTTCCTCTTCTGATCTTTACTCCAGGCTTTGCAACAGCTCAAGGCTGGATCTGTGCCAGTCACAGAGCAGGGATGTTCCCTCTTTTCTTCCCTGTCTCATGGATTGTACTGTTTTACTGGCCTTACCTGCCCTTGAATCTCACGAGTGTTTCTGCCTGGCCTAGCCCCGCTGAATAACGTGCTGTCTGTCTGTCTGACTCTGCAGGATTGGGAGGTTCTAGTTCTGGAGAAGCTAAAGTGGGACCTGGTCTCAGTGATAGCAAACGATTTCTTGGCTCACATCCTCCATCACCTCCCCCTGCCTAAGGACAAGATGGAGCTGGTGAAGAAACACGCACAGACCTTTATCGCCCTATGCGCCACAGGTGGGTGCCTGCTCCCGCTGGAGCCACCCGCCAGGACACGGCGGGGCGGGCTGGCCGCTGCAAGCGCGATAACCTGGCTTGAGTCGGGCGTGCTGGGTAGCCTGGGGCTGGTCTCCAACTCCCTGGCTTTCTGGGGAGCTGAACGCCTGCCTTCGTTCAAATCGGAGCGTTTTGCTGCTCCATGACATGTCTTCCATCCCTGACAAAGTGGGATAACGGTCCCGGGGACTCCTAGTGGGAGCCTGGAAGATGCCAGGAAAGAGCAAAGCCACCGTGCCGCCCCTCTTGCTGCGCAGGCTGCGACTGCGGGAGGGCGTCCAGGGTAAAGGCAGAGTTGAATCTGAGCTTTAGTCAGCTCTCTGTAAGTCACTAGAGCAACCTCATCTTCAGAACTTCTTTTGGTGAGAGGCCCAGAGAAATAGCTTGGTGAAGCTTGCTGTTCTGATGCTCAGCCTGTTCCCCATCGCTTCACTCCCATTTCTCCCCACTAAGCTGGAGAGATCCCTCTGCCTGGCCCTCTCTAGTCTTCCAGGGAAATCGCAGTCCCAAGAACTTAACCATGCGCATCCTTGCTAACGGCTTCTTTTTGCCCCTTGTGTCCCTGTCCTGGCTCTAGACTACACTTTTGCCCTGTACCCCCCCTCCATGATTGCGACGGGCAGTATCGGAGCGGCGATCCATGGCCTGACAGTCTCCGTGAACAATTTCACCGGCGAGGCGATCACCGAGCTGCTGGCCAGCATCACTGGCACAGAGGTGGTGAGTGTTCACAGGGGAACAGCCAAGCAGTTTTGCTGCTAGATCTGGTGAAACCCTTCCTCTTTCTCCTTCCAGTTCTTAGAGGGAGAGGAAATTGGGCCGTTCATAATGAAGCTGTCCTCGGAGTGCCTAGAGATGAGCGAGCATCTCTAAACACAGCACCCTTGGCCAGTCCTGTGGCTGCAGTGGGCTCCGGGCCACCGAGCGCTGCCTGTGCGGAGTGGGGCGAGCTCGGGAGCCTTTGTGAAGCAGCACAAAGGGGAGCGTCTGTTCCCCGCACGGGCAGGTGTTGGTGGGATCGGGTTGACAAGGTGGGACGGAGCAGAGGGAGAAGCCGGGCTCGGCATCTGCTAACCTCCGCCGGTGTCTGGTTGCAGGTGCCCAGACTCGGGCGGGAAGGGGGCCGGGGACACAAAGCGTTTCAGGATGCTGGCACAGCGGCTTTGCTGGGGACGTCGGGGTGGTGGGGAGCATCTGCCTGCCCCTCCGCTGGCCTTTCAGTGGGGAAGAGGGACCCCGTCAGGCTCCCCGTTCCCAGGTCGCTCCTCCTGCAGTGGAGCAGTTGGGAGCTTTTCTTCTGCCAGGGGCCCCTTTTGATCTTTTCTTCTGCCCGAGCGCTAATGCCGGCAGCCGGGCGCGGGCTTAGTTACAGTCCCCTGACAGCAGCGCCGGGAATTGGAAGAGGTGCCGGTGCTGCGGCGGGTGGGAGGCTGCAACCAGGCTTTGTCCAGGCAGGGAGGGGACGGGGCAGGAGGGCGTCCTGATCTATTTGTGCAGCTTTAAAGTTTTTTTATTTTTTTTTTTGTTAGCCAGACAGAGCCTTTTTAAAGAGTGAATCAGTGCAGCCAGCTGCTCTCAAGCTGCTGCGGTGAATGGGGCAGGGGCTGAAACCTGCTCTGGGTCGGGGCCGGTGGAGGGAACAGGTGGGAAGCAGGGAGGGCACCGCTGAGGGAGGGGAGCTGAAATGGAGCCCAGCACACCTCTGCTACCCTCCAGCCCGCTCCTCTCCCTCCTCAGCCCGGGAGAGGGCATCTGCTCTGCGCCACAGCCCGCCTGGGTGCGAGGTGCTGCACAAACAGCCCCTGCCCAGGCAGGACCACGGTAGCTCCTGTAGCAGAAGGAGGCCCTGGGGACGCGTCCGCAGCATTGCAGGGCTCCCGGGGGAAGCACCCGGCCTCGGCCTCTTGTGTTTGCGGTGTTGGTGCTTCTCCCTGCACCTGGCCTCGTAGTGTCCCTGGGCCGTGACTCAGTTTCCCCTTTGGCTCAGCACTGGAGGAGCGACCCCCTTCCTGCAGCTGCCGAGGCTCAGCCGGGCAGTGCTGGGGGCGCGGGGAGTCTGTAGGGACAGAGAGGGACGATGGTGCAGGGCTGTGCCGGCTCTGCGGCCGACGGGAGCTGCAGTGCCGCGCTGAGGCTGGCTCGTTGCTAGCTGCGCCAGTACGTCGGGTGTGCCTTGGAGCCGCTCGGGATCCGTCCTCACCCCTCGTGGAGCAGGACCAGCCCCCAGCGTGTGTCCGAGGCAGAGCCGGCCAAGCCAGCTTTTAGCATCTCTGCCGAAATTGCTGATGGAGAGCCTGGTTGCAGAGAGCCCGGGGACGGGCTGGCCACGGCATGAGGCCCTGCAGCGACCTCGCCCCGGGGCTGCGGGCGAGCGGGCTGGAGGCTGCGCTGACGGGAAGCGACGTGGGGAAGGGGAGGTGGGCGTTGCTATTTTCGCTCGCCACATCCTCTGTCAGTTTCTAAGAACAGGCGGCAGATTCCTGGTAAGAGATTTCGGTGTGTGACAATATCCAGTGAGCACACGCGGCCACGCGGCGTCCAGCTCGGCTCTGGCCGCGAGGTGCAAAATGCCACCTCTCGCCCCTTGGTGAGAGCCGAGACGTGGTGCAGGAGCCGGGCTGGGGTGCATTGGTGAAGCCTCCCGCAGCTCTTCGTGCGTCATGGTGCTCTGGTGTTGAAGTGGAAGAGTTTCCTCCACTGGTTACAGTTTGCGTGGGGAGAAAAGGGACGGGTGGGGTTTGCTTTTATTACAAGGGATACGCTGCTGCTCGCAGTCCCCCGTTTGTGGTGCTGGCGTGTCCCCCAGCACTGGGTTCCCTGGGCCCCGGCGAGGTGCGGGTGAGTCACACGGGGCTCCCCAGGGGGAGAGCAGGAGGGTAAAAGCCTCGTGAGAAGCTATGTGGCCGCAGCATCGTTCTCGTAACAACTCTGTGTCGATGCTGCATAGCGTAGGGAACGCGTAGCTGGGCGGCTGTCGGGTCTGGGAGGGTTGGGTCCAGCTGCCTTCGAGATCCCCACAGTGATGCAGTGTGCGTCAGCCACGGCAGCCAGCGGGGATTCGCCTTGTCCTGGCTCGGAGGCGGGCGGGGATGGGAGGAGGCAGAGCTGTGCGCAGCTTCTCTGCAGCGGGCGCGTGACCGCCGAGATGCAGGACCGTGCCGAGCTCCGGGAGACCTGGGATGCAGGGCCGGGGAGAGGCAGGTGGGGCTCCGAGCTCCCCGCCTGCACCCGTGGTGCGGCACACCGGCCATCGCTCCTGGATCCGGGAAGTCTTGGTGGTTAAGGTTGATACCAGCTGACACAGGGCTGCTCTGCTCCAGGCTCTTGGTCGTCAGCGGCAGCTGACTGCCTTGACGCTGAAATCACACGCCGTGTCCAGGCACAAGCCCGGGTGCTTTGGGAAGCTCTGATGGGCAGGTCTGTTGCTCGAGAACGTGGTCAGGCAGGGAGGTGGGGAGAAGACAACCAGAGCATGGGGCTTCTCCTGGGGAGGGGCCTAAAGCACAGACAAGCTGAAGATGCCCCTTGTCGGAGAAAGGCTGCTTTGTCTCTTGTGTTTAGATGCTCGAGGGGCCAGAGACGTAGCCCAGCAGCTGCTCGGAGCTATTTATAAGGCTCCCACCTCTGAGCAGCAGAGAACTGAGGCCTCTTGTCTCGCTCCCTCTCCCGCAGGACTGCCTGAAAGCCTGTCAGGAGCAGATTGAGGCAGCCTTAGCCGAGAGCCTGAAACAGGCATCCCAAACCCAACAGGAATACAGCGCTGCCAAGACTGCTGCTTACTCGGCCAGCCAGCCCACCAGCACGCCTACAGACGTCACGGACATCAACCTGTGACCAGCCCTCCCTTCCCGAGAGCTGCCTGGCCCCGCCGCAGCAGGACCTCGCCCTGGACACCCAAAGGTCGCTGCATCCCACCTACCCATCCGTCAGCCCCCTCCGTCCGACGCCTGCTGAGGAGCTGGCAGCGCACAGCAGGATCTGCGCTCGTCTGGCGGAGCGGGCAGCCGGCCTGGCGGAGCTCGACGCTGCTCGTCAGCTTCCACTGGTGGCCGGGGTGAAGCGACCGTTTTCATGGTGGCAGGGCACAAGGGTAGCTGGGGAGGGGGAGCAGGACCCAAAATGAAGTTGCAAAACGTTTCTCGGTTCGTGTTCCTCGTAGCCCGGCTGGCTGCTGTTCGCCGTCTCCTCGGGGGTGACTTCCAGCCCCGCGTGGGCCATCAATCATGGATAGCGAGCCCCTTACCCTGGCCTACGTGACCAAAATCCTTGTAACGCCCCCAACCTCCCTCCCCGGGCCGGGGTGCTACGGGCCCGCGTGGCTCACCAGAGAGCACCGAGTGTCCGGGAGGAGGGAGCAGGTGCTTGTGGGCCCCTTGGTCTCAATCGCTTCGTGCCAGATTGCTGTGGCTCCTGGGGGGTTGGCGTGGCTGCTTCTGCTTGGAGGGGAAACGTGTGGCTTGTTTCTTTTTGCCGTTAGATTTGGGATTTGCGGGTTTTCGGCTTGCTTGGGGGACGTGCTCCCCGCCTGCACGGACAGCAGAAGTCCTCGCCTCGGGGAGCAGCCTCCTGGGCGAGGTTTGGGCGCGATCCCCTTGGCTTTTTCCGCTGCCCCACTGAGGCTGCTTAATTTATTGTTAACTGCTGGGAAATGGGGAGGGAGGAAGATTTTGCAGTTCCTTGGTGTGGGGCCTGGATGCTGGTCTCCTCTCCTTCCGAAAGAGTGCCTTCACCCTTCGTCCCCTTCCCTAGCTCCCTGGGCAATGGGAGATTCTCACTTGGAAGCTGGTTGGTTTTTTAGGTAGCTTAGACATCAGACTAGGTTTTAAGAAATTACATTTGAATGTGCTGCTATAGTCTGAAATGCATCTTCGCTCCTCCAAGGCAGGGATCTCGGGTCGCATTCAGGAGGGGGCTGCGTTGCATATATATATCCATGTGGGTCCGAGTTGTATCCTCATCGGGTGGAAAACTTGCTGCGCACTTGAGTTGAAAAGCGATTATTGCGTATTTGTATTGTTGTTGTTGATCCTGTCTGTTAGTTTTTTATAAAAAGTGTTCAAAAAAAATAATGCTGCTTTTCTAAGAGAAAACCATTAAATAGTAGAATTGTATTAACCAGGAGAAGCCAGAGAGACGCTGCAGGGAGGGGAGGCAGACTGTTGCTGCTTGGTGGCCTCTGGACACGTGGATCTGTGGCTGTTGTCCTCCCGCGGGGGATGTGGAAAAGGAGGAAGAGATCTTCTTTTTTGGATGCCACTAGAAACAAAGGTCTTATCAGGTGGAAAAAGATGGGGCTGCTGTTCTTCCACTCGCCTGATTTGTCAAGGAGAGCCATCTGCCGCTGACTCCTGCTAGCAGGAGGGCTGGGGGGCGCGCGGAGCCTGTCTGTACGAAAAGAAAAAAAAAAATTTATATATAAATGAGTTTTAATTTAAGAGTAAACTAGTTTGGTATTCACACGCAAGAGTCCCGCTGCTGGGAGAATCAGAGGACCGTATGATGTTGCAATAAAGTATTTTAAACAAGTATGAACGCCTCAAGGGTTTCCCTTTGCGACCCGCTCGGCGCCTTGGGCTGCGCAGGGAGGACCTGGGCCTGCTCCTCCCTCTGCCCCGAGTCGCTCTGGGGTGGGACCCCATCGGCTGGAAGATCCTCTCGGGCTGCTCCCGGAGGCTCCAGCCCCGCGGTTCCCAGGGCCGCAAGAGCAGGATGAAGCAGGGAGCGGGCAGGCAGCACACCGCCAGCCAGCTCCGGCCCTGCCGCGCCGCGGAGCGGAGATGCTGCAGCGACCGAGGGACGCGCTCGCGGAGGCCCTGGGGCAGCTGACGGTTGGCGGTGGATGAACGTGGAACCGAATCGCCTTCCCGCAGGCACGGAGCCTGCCTGCAGAGCGGCTGTGGAGGCAGCGACTTCACGCCCCCGGCAGCTTTGAAGCCTCCCTCTCGCCGACCGGCGCTGCAGCGGCGCGGGCGGTGCTGCAGGATGGCGAGCGCACGCTGGATGCGCTGCGTGGGCCCGGGCTATCTCTCACGCTCATCAGCTTTTGGCTTAAAGAGATAAAAATCAGGAAGCCAAGGAAAAGGTGCTGCGGTGCGCAGCCAGCCCGGGGTGCCCGAGCTCGGCGCGCTGCTTCATTTCACGTGGCCTCTGCTCCTGCCAGCGCTGCCGTCACGGGTGAAGGTGCCAACTCGCGAGAGAAGCAAAGCCAGGAGGCAGCCGTCCTCAGCACAACCTGCTGCTGCAGCGGCTCGTCACGGGCCGCACCAGGACTTTCCGCTGGTTTCAGGGGCACGGCCGGGCGCTCGCAACGCACAAACCTCACAGCATTGCAGCGGCGCCGTCGGCGATTCCCCAGGGCAAGCGCAGCGCCTCGTGGGACACGGGAGGAAAAGCCCCAATGGGTTTTCCAGCGGTGGTGGCGCGCGGGCAGGTTGCCACAGGGAGGCTAGGCACGTGGCCTCGACGGCCAGCTGGGGATGGCAGCCCTGGCACACCCAGGGGGCAGCTGGGGAAGCGAGTGTTTCGGGAAAATCCCTGGGGAAGGGGGGGCTGCTGGCATTTT
>VZTL01011911.1:28139-49797 GCA_013400535.1 Scopus umbretta
CGGGCGCGCCTCCAGGCCAGCTGCGGGCGTCCGGGCGCCGTCCCGCCGGCGGGCGCGGGGAGGGCGCCCCGTTCGTGGCAGCCGTCCGAGGGCGGGGGGCGAGGCTCCGTCCTGCCCGGAGCTACGCTCGTGCTTCCGACCAGGGAAGGATGCCGCGGGCTCCTGGAAGTCGCGGAGCTCGTCTCGTGTGAAACGTTGCAAAATTTGGTCCTTTTGTTTGTCGTTCCTGCTGCTCCAGAGAAGATGCCCGCTGGAACGCGAGGAGCGCGCAGCGAAGGGGGCGGCGGGCGCTGCTGATGCCTCAGCCCGGGCAAAACTCTGACTGACTTCGGCGGGAGCTTCTCCTGAAGTAGTGTCAGTCGTTCTGCGAAGGCAAGGCAACAGATAGGGACCCGATTAAACGGGGGGACAGGGAGGTGGGACGGGAAGCAAAAATAAGGTGTCGGGGAGGAAGGGTGCTGTTGGTTGGGAAGAGATCCGAGCTGTTGCTCGTCCCGGGACGTGGGAACGGGGACAGGAGAAGGAGCTGCGGGAGCAGGGAGGGTGAGAGCGGGCAGATCGGTGGAATCGTGCGTATAAAAACTCTGGGTGCGAACGCCGTGGATTAAACTTGCCCTGGGATTAAACGAGTGTCGGTCTGACAGAAGCGTTGCACCCTGCCTGCAGCCGGCAGTGAATGTGGTGCTGGGGTTTGCGCTGAATTTCTGCTGCTCTGCCTTTGGCAGCTACCCTTGGGGGTTGCCGCTGTTTAACGATGGTCAGATATGTTGGTATGATGTTAAAAAAAAAAAAAAAAAAGGAGAGGGCAACAAAAGCATTTGGTGTTGTTTTTAATTGCTTTGAAAATACTCCAGGTGCAAATATTTGAAAATTATGTGCCAAACACGAGCAGCATTTGATGTCTCTGAGCTAGGCGTGCTTTCAAATACGAGGCTGCAAACGGTAAACGCTTGTGTATTTTTTTTTTTCCCCTAATCGTTCTTCCTATTAATATGAGCTGACTTCAAGAGAAGAGGGCGTTTTGAAGTTGGCAGCTTTTCAGGTCTGGAATAGTTCTTGGTGTTGTGCAAGTTCTGTTTGTTACAAAGAATTTTGCTTATTCAGGATCAGGGCTTAACAATAGTCACATATGCAACGGTTTATAGAGTGTTACAGCTAGTAAGTCAAAATTGGGGATTTATTTAGCTGTTGTGTGTCCAAAGATCGTTAGTAAAGAATGTGTCACCGCAGTTCCTGCGGAGATTCAGACTGCATGTGGTACAAAAGCCCTGTGGTTGACAGGACACGCTGGAGGCCTCTAAGAATGGAGAAATTGCGAATAAGCCTCGTGCGCTGCGGCTTGCAAAATGAAACAGTGCTTGGTCTGATTGGTATTTGGATTGGTAAAGTCGAAGGGAACAGCAAAGGATCTATCTTTCGCGTGTTGCACTGTTAATCTTGGGAATACTGCTGATGGGGGAA
Organism: Scopus umbretta; assembly: GCA_013400535.1. Lineage (NCBI taxonomy): Eukaryota > Metazoa > Chordata > Aves > Pelecaniformes > Scopidae > Scopus > Scopus umbretta. Next base: position 29,601 of record VZTL01011911.1, read on the forward strand.
AAAAAAAGGGCACGTTTAGCTCGGTGTGCTGCCTCCCTGCTTCTGGGTGTGAAAGCCTTGAGTGCAGTTTCTTGCTGCAGTGGATTTCTTGCGACTAATCATAATCCTTCGCTTAGGTATTTGCTTGTTTGCAGCTCTCTGTCCACATCAGACGTTGCAGGTTGTTTTCTTCAGTGCCAAAATACACTTACTTGTTAATTGCGTTTTTTTAAAAGTAGCTACTGTTTTGAGTCGGCACTTAAGAACGAGTGGCCAGGAGCACTTTCTGTAGTGGCAAAGGTGGTATAAATTACTGAATATGTCCTTTAAGATCCTATTTTTATTGGCCATTTTTTTTTCTTTTGTTAGCTGTTTTTATATTAAAATTTCTTACAACTTCTGCTGGGACTCATAAAGTGAAATTTAGTGTTTTCTCAGCCCTTAGAAGATGTTAGTGGATAGACTTAGAATTGCTAACAAATGGAAATGCTGTGAAATTCAGCTTCTGTCTTATAAGGTGCGTGTGAATTCTTTCACGTGCATTCCTTGCTTTGGGGAAGTGTGAAAGGGTTTCTGAAGTTGACCTCAGCTCTGAGTCAAAACAAAACTAAGGTTTTTGCTTTAAAATCGTTCGTTGGAAATTAATGGAGAGATTCTAAGATAAGTTGTTTCAAAACTTGGTCTGTAACTGGGTGCAGCAATTCAGATCAAATGGGGGAAAAGGAAGACAGGGTGGCTCTAGCGCCGGCTCGCTCTGGGCTGCGTGGTGGGACGTGCTCCCAAAGATCCCCCCCGATCGTTTTGTTTTCTGCGCAGAAATCCTCTCCAGCGGATGAGAGACACTGGAAGTTTCTCACTTTGTTTAATGACCTCTGTGGTTTTCATCTTGAATATTCCATCAAGGGTTGGGTTTTTTATAATTTTTTTTTTTCTTCCTTTGGGGAATGAAACCTTCAGAGATGTTCTTGTCTCAGCAGCCTATTGTTAATTGCTCAGTGTATAAACACTTCACCTTCCCTAAACACTTAACCACAATGAACAGGCTGTTGAGTTGATGTGGGTAGGTTGTACAGAAAAAAGCAACACCCCCCACCTTCAACGTCAGTGAATGGGAGACCATCCTCGTTAGCGTGAAACCCTTAACGAATCATTGCCTTAACGAATCATTGCTTTGGTGTGTACTAAGCAAATTCAACAAATTGCTTAACAGAAACCGCGATCGTTTTAAAATCCGATTTATAGATCAGAATGTCTCGGTTGTTTGTTCGTATCTCCACGTACACCGACGCTAACGCTCTTCACTTTTGTTTTTATTAGACTTTAGATCAAAGATGGCTCATGCGAGGCTGTTAAGTCGAATGTGGCTTGTGAGCCATTGAATCACAGCCCCAGCATGCAGGCTTCATCACGTAACTGGCAGCAGAGCTACGGAGCAGCTATAACACGGCACTGAAACAAAAAAGATTAAAGTGGGAGTGAGGGGAGAGAAGGTAAAAATGGAGATGGAGATTCTGTCCTTTGCCAGTGGCATCGGGAAATAATTTCCAAGTGGTCTAAAGCTAGTTATTTGTACAGTTGCAGTAGTTCATGTCATAGCATATTGAGGAAAATCCATATTAAAATACGCGCTCTATTACACTGCGTTCTGCTGGTTTCGAAGGGGGGAAAAAAAAAATAACCCTTTACTTTTTACTGCAGTGTTAGGAAGCGAGTTAGTATCTTTAGTGGACATAAGGTAGGTAGAAAAAAAATAAACTTGTCTGCTTTGTGCCAAGTGTTGTTAATTAGCTTTTTGCTTATAAGATGGTAACGAGTACATATTAGCTATTACACCTCCAATACATTACAAAGATCAGCATGAAGTCTCTCAGAAAATGGCAAACTTGTTGGGGCATATCTTGAGATTTGTTTAAAGAAGGCCCACTAGAGAAGTTCCTCGAATTAGGTAATTATAATGTAATTCACTGAAGAGTCTGTCATCTTAAGAACTTTGCTGAGAAAGTAGAAATACAGGCAGCTATCTGAAAAACAGAAGCTTTTTTCCTTGTCCCTCCCCACGGCGCGCACACTCGCTTTCTTGTCTCGCTGCCTTGGCTGTGTAATTCAGCCGCATTTTCAAATGAAGACAGAAAACGAGAATACGCGGCTCTGACAGCTCCAAGTTAGTGCAAGTGCATTTGAAATGTATCTTGTGTAACGTGTCAGTCATGACAAATGTACTCTTTCAAAAAAAAATCCTGACGAAGGAGGTGCTTTTTCAATGTTTTGTAACTCTGCTAACTGAAATGCAAAAGGGTGCTTTAGCCAAAGCGAAAACCGCACACTCGGACACAGGAGTCCCTACAGAAGGCTGGAATTACTAAATACCATGCTCCACCTTAGTCTTTAAAAGAAAATGATAGTTTGGTCTATTAGACTACTACCTTGGTGTGTAGTATGTATCACGAAAACTTTTACACTCAACCTCTAACCAAGCGTACTGAAAAAGAAGTTTCCCCCCCCCTCCCCGGGTGAAGCCAGTGGCGGTTTTGAAAGAACCAATTTAATGGAGAAAAGCTTTAGTGCATTTATGTTCTTTTCAGGCTTTTCAGTCAAACCATGGAAGATCAAGTCAAGAGTTATGGGCCACAGCTGTGTTCCTCCATTGAGACCTTCTATAGGACATCAGCTGAGCTGATTAAGAAATGGTGACCACAGCTCCATTCCCTTATTCACTCTGAAAGGCAAATCCGTCCACTTGATTGAGAAGCATTGCCTTGCAACCATATTTTCCCATTCACTTGCAGTGGGCGGCTTAGATTTGATTAAGAAATACTGTCCTATAATTACATTCTGTCCCCCTCTCTCATGCTATGAAAAGCCTCTGAAGACAATTCAAGGTTTTGAACTCTAAATGAAAACGGTACAGAAGGAGGGTCTTTGCAGCCTGGCTAGGTGGGTGTGCAGATGGAGCGATAAGTAGCTTTTAGCTAGAAATACTGAGCGAGTATCCTGAGCAGGGCAGTCAGTGCTGGCTTCTGTTTCTGCACTGCTTCGGCTTTGTTCCCCACTTTCCTGGAAGGGATCGGTGTCTCTAAGCCTGACTCTGTTCCAATAACTTTGACAAACGTGCCTTCCTTTTATTCAAACAGCAAAACTGTATTTCATATTAAATCCTTCCTTTCTTTTGGTGTGATGGGACCCGGTTTGTCTCTTGCCTACTGCTGAAGCTAACTTTACCCACTAATTTTAGATAGTTTAGAATTTCACATAGTGTTGTATATTAAATGCGTTCCAGCTGAATAACAAGTGCCTTGTGTATTAAAAAAATGATAGAGATTTGTGGCTGACTTCTAGCTTGAACATTATCTGCATAAATATTGAACTGCAGTCTATCAGAACAAACAATTTTTTCACACACTAAACTTTAGCAAATACAGTTTGGCATGAATGCCTCCCCTCCCACCCCTGCAGATTTCTGTAACTCAGTCAAATGAGGAGCTAATGTCTTTTTGTGACTGATTGGGGTTTATGTTCACTGTGGGGTTTTTGTGCTTGACCACAGTTCGTGGGTTTTCTGGGTGGAGGGAGAGATCTCGGGGTTGATTTAAGCAGACTATATGTCTGTACGTTTGTGCGTGTGCATGCATCTATGGACGTGTTGCTAGAACTGGACGCCATCTGCTTTTGGACGCTTAGGGGTTTTCTGATCATTAACGAACAGTGAACAGTGATACGTTCTAATTCGGAGATTGCGGCTGGCTTCGCATGAGCCAGAGGGATACTTAATGGTGAGTTAACTGACACTTGGTTTGTGTGTTACTTCAGAAGAAAACCCTGTCGTCTGATGGGGAGGTAGATCAGTGGCTGGCTGCTTGGACCGGGAGCCCAGGGAGATCTGCTGCCTGGAGCTGTCGGGGTGCGACTGAACCGTACAACGTTGGCATCATGCGCGCGGAGGAGCGATGCCTCCAGCTCTTCCATCCAGTGATCTTTGTGGGTAGTTACAGGGTGGTTTTGTTTTTGCTTCTTAGGGGAAACTTTTTCTCTCCTCACTGTCCCATCCGTGCTGCTTCTCATGGAAACGTAGAAGGCAAAAGCAATGAATTAAGGCAGCTCGTTGGACCACGCTGGCTGACTCCTAATTGAATGGAAAGAGTCATGGCTAAATATCTCCATCCTCTGCCAAGGTACAAAAGTTTGGGGAAAGACTGCTCCTTGCTTTCCTTAACACTGCTGAAGGGAATGTCAGGAGGAGGAGGATGCTGAAAGGGTGACGCTTTAGATACCCGCTTAGTGGCGGCTTCTACGTTACTTTGTTGGCATATAGTGGAACCCTTTGCTGATGGCATGGAAAATTTTGGTGTCGTATTTGGAATATTTCATATTTCATGTGAAAACAAGCCACGCTTAAATGTACGCTTGATGTCCTCGGTAGGAGGACCAACCTTTAGCTGGTTGCTGTACGGGAGAGCTTCATTGCCCGTCTCCGTAGAATTGGTCGCGTCTTCTGCAGCTGGAGAAATGTAACGGGAACGGAAGCGCCGTGCTGGGTACAAAGGAGCAGGTTGATCTGGATAGCTGTTTCTGTCCGAGGAGAGCAAAGGGGTTTTTTATGTGCTTAAAAACCACACAAACGTGAAAAACATGTTTTAATTTTGAGGGCAAGTATTCTAGACTTAGAATAGTATTAATTATTCTGAAAAAATCCACGTAAAACTCTCATGTTTTTTTTTTTTTATTTTTTTTTTTTTTTTTCAAGTCAGCTAACTGTTTATTCACTGGAGTTGTGAGAAAGAGCCCTTAGCTTGGATTTAATGATGTTTAATCATTCTTTCAAAAATACAAAGGAGGTACTAAAAGCTGTTCAGCTAAGCTTTAAGGAACTAATAGCAATAACTCAGATTCAAAAGTGATTTAGTTCCAGAGGTAAGTCCATAATCCTACCAGTCATGAGTTAATCTGTCATCAGACTAAGACTAGAAGCAAATCTATTTAACTAAGAATAGTTAATTCACCTGAATGAGAACAAGGATGAAGATCCTTCTCACAAGAGTTAGTTTATTTTGAGAAAATGTAGTAGTCATGATAGTGAAAATAGTGAGTATTTTTCAAAGGTAGGCTGAAAAATTCTGCTCTGAAATTTGCACTGCTCTTTTTCTGAACTTTTCAGGATGGTTCGGTGGCATGGCTGCCCAACCTTCTGTTTTGGACACTGTGGAGATCAGTGGGTCAGTGAATAAGGAAGATAATATCCTGTTTATTGTAAAATTGGAAGGTTTTAGGAACAGCTTTTTGAGGCACCAGATCATGGCATCAAAACCAAATTCTCCTCTCCTTCTTTCCTTTCCATGTCCTGTTGTTGTTTCATCTCAAGACAAATTGATGTGATGAACTCTAACCTCTTAGTAGGATCATTTATTAAAATAACAGATGCTGTAGAATCGGGCCTCAGTTGATCTTCAATTCTTAAAGAAGATTAACAACCTGATATTTTGCAAATCAGGTTCCTGTTTGCTACCTCGTTCTGTTACGTCAGCGTGTTGTGGTGAGGACAAAGGCACTACTCGGTTATTGCCTGTAATTTCTAGAAAAGGATTTCAGCCAGAACAGGATTCATAATATGTAAATTAGGAATAATTCCGCCAGGAAGCGGGGAGGGGGGGAAAAGTGCATTTGAGCAACTGAAATTGTTCCTTATGTACCAGAAGATAGAGGCTCAAACCTCGCGGGTCAGCTGGCTGGATATAGGGAAGGTTGAGACTGAAAATACACTGAGTTTTATTAATGCCGCTTCAGGTCTCTTTTTGCACACCTCGAAAGAGGAGGGTGCGCTGTATAGATTTTTTTATTATTTTTTTTTCCCCCCCAAGCGCAAAACAGGCACTGCAGTTGAGCAGAGCAAGAGGACATGTAAATCTCTCTGTCTAATTCTTTGTTGACAAGAAAATGGAGAAGACCTTGGTCGAGCCCAGCGGTCCGAGTGAAGGCTGGGTCAGATCATTTGCTGCTTCTCGAGCTGAGGCCACGGCAGCACCCTCCCATACGGGGATGCTTATGGGTGCTATACAAATAAACGCCGTCGAGCAGCTTGGGCTGTTGTCTGGTTTTTATTGGTTAGACAAATTAAAAAAAAAATAAAAAGAGAAGTCCTTGCTGCATTTGGATAAATCGGTCACTATGATTTACTCCATTTACCAGTTAACAGCATTTATTAAAGCCCATAGAAAATTTCCTGTGCTGTTCTGTTTCACTCGCTTGGGGTTTTAAAAGACCTAATAGTAGTTGATTGGCAAGTGAAGGAAAAGAAAATGACGGAGAGGTGTGTCGAAACCCTTCGTTATTTTTGTCTTGTTGTAATCTCTGTTCCTCAAACATACCGAAGGCACCTTTCCTGTTTAAAGCATAGCGAAATGTGGCTGTGGAATACTGTACTTATATTTAATACTATTTGCCTATTCATTACGGCTGTGAAGATAATAAGCCACAGCCTGCTGGGGTTGTCTTGTTCTTTATTGCTTCAGTAGATGGCACTGACATGTTCATTTGACTGATTGCTTTATGTGTTGTATCAGCTGTGATGTTGTTTTAGATTAGTTAATAGTCTGTCTAAGATTTTGCCAAGATGAATATGAATTAAAATGGGGGAGGAAGAACAGCAGAGGACTACCCATAACTTACCAAGTATTCACTCTCTGGTATAATCCGTCTTTGTGTCTATCACAAAGAGATTCTCGAAGAGGCTGTTACTCTGCTGCTGAATACCAGGGCTGTTAAATTGATCTCTGCTGCAGCCGTCAGTTTTGTGTGTGCGAGCAGCACCGAGAGGACCCGCTGATGTGCTGGAGCTAGAAAACTTCACCTCGTACCTGTGCAATGAAGAGCTTTGGGCTTGGTTTGTGTTATTAAAATTGCGTGTCTTTGGATACAACAGTAATCAGTTTTTGCAAACGATGGGGGAAGCGGAGCGAGGTACTGTAGGTCAAAGCGTAACCGGTTCTGACCTTGCTAATGAAGCTCTTTGCCGGTAGTGGAAAGTTGTGCTTAATTTTGTTGATGTTATTGTGAAGGCGGGTGGAAATTGAGCAGAATTTTCCCTATCAAAGGACGAGTGCGTGGTTTTTACTATTTTTAATATATAATGTCTGAACGACGGCTGTGAACCTCAACTCTGAATGTATCGTTTACGTGACAGTTGGTAATAAATGTGATATACACTGAATGTGGAAAAACACTGTTTAAAGAGCATGGTCAAAAGAGATAACGCTTTCTGCATTCTGAAAAATGTAGCTTTTTGGCTGCGTTGTAGTCGTCCGTGATTAAAAGGAATAACAAGGTAGGGAAAGTGGGGACCTGAGAGGACGGCTGTTTACCTCCTCTATTCCTGCTTTATTAGGCCGCATTGAAATGTAGCATGGCTTGTTCCGTTTAACGTGCACCTTGCTAATTATTCTTAAGTGGCCTCGTTCACTTGTGCCCAGGTCCTGACCCGTGAATACGTCAGCACGTACTCTGTCCCTTTGGGCAGTCTCGCTAAACTTGAATACCTGCCGAACTGGGCAGTGGTCAGTGTGAAAGGAAGCAAAAAGACATCAGTTTTGGTATGAACCCTGACAGTTTGGGGATGGCGGGGCACAAAAAACGGAATTTCCAAATAGTGAAAATTGGCGTAGCTCTGTTGCCTTGGAGTCGGTGCCGCTAATTTTGCATCCGTTGAAGGTCTGTTGCTGTCTGCTCTGGCAAAGAGATTTCTCAGGAGCGATGTTCAGGGGCAAGCGTGGAGAAAACTTTAAAGCGCTAGGGCACGTCACTCTCTGAGGTTGCCACAATTACGGAAATAGACTTTGTCAGGAATTCATGGATTCTATAAAGCTGATTGTTTGACTCATAAAGTGAAATTATTACTGTAGATTGGGCCCTTAGCATCTCCTTTCCGACTGTTCTAATGCAAAACATTTTTTCATGTTCGATTCTGATAATTCAAATTGTATGTATTTGCTATAATTGCTTCAGGCTTCTACAGCTGTAAGTACCAGTGGAATTACCGCATCGACTCTTTCCCTGTTGGACTGGTTCACTAGGACTAGAGGAAACACTGTGAATTGTTTTAACGTAAAGCGAGTGCCTCTTTTATACGGTGTATCCATATCGTGTTTCCCAGCTTATTAACTCTTCAAAAAGGCAAATAAAAAAATAAAACCTCAGAAGCCTATGAAAAGGAAGGGGAGGGGGGGGACTTTATGTGTTGCGATAAATGAAGTAACATTAACTTCCAGAAAGCCATGAGCTGAGAAGTATATACCATTTTAATAATGCTTTTTAACATCCAGGGCCATTATATAGTAACTTCCCACATTTTCGGGGAACTGTAGGACGTATATCTTGTTTGTTTGTTTTACGGTGACCCGAAAGAATAAATAGTATTTGTTGTATTACACATTGAAAAGCTGTTCTTAAAGCTAAGTTCAAAAGGTGAAAATTGAAAATACAGGTAGCTGGGGGCATTACCTGAGGTTTGAGTCACTTATTTTTATTCACCTCTTGCCCTACCCAAGAAACAGTCTGAGTTTGGTTTAATAAGAATATTAATATTTCATCTTTAAAATAGTTTAAATTTTTAAAACTTTCAAGGTTAAACTTGTACGGCTGGGGAATTTGAATGGCAGTGTAAATAATAGGATAGCTAGTTTGTAAGGAGGGCTGTATTAAAATGCTTGGTGAACTGAAGAAATTCACCTTCTCTTTGCCTTTCCGTGATTATTTTCGAACCAACTGCTGGATCTGTTCCTAGTGAATGTTGAACTGTGTCTAGTTTAAGAGGATCTTCATCAGGAAGGAATGTGGATAGAAGACACATGCACATTTGCAACTATTTGTTGGCCTTTATAAAGTATGAATTATTGCTCTTTGAGGATGCAGGCAGCGTGAAGTTTTTTGTTTTAGTCATAAATTTATTCTAACGAAACAAAAGGATGTTGGTGTTTTTTCTGACTTAGATTTCTTGGAGTTTCCCAGCAATCCTCTCTGGTAGAGAGAATGTGTATCTGCAGAAAGGTTGTTGTGGGTAGCATAGCTAAACCAGTTCACCAAGCACAGTAAGTGTAACAGCAAAAAAGGGCAGGATAAGTTATTTTATCTGTTCCAGGCATTGACTCGCCTGGAATGGGGACTGGGGAACACTCTGCTTTCTTTTCAGTCTTGATTAGTATAGACGAGTTAACGGCACGTTTCAGTTTACGAGAGGCCTTAGATTTAAGTATGCCAGCCATATCTCAAACAGTGCCAGGGACATTAGAAAAAAGTTTTAAAGTACTCAAAATTCCAAAGTTTTAGGAAAAAGAGAAGTTTATTCATCCATGCTTCTTCCCTGGGGCTCCATTCTCCGAGCACTGAATTCAGCTTTAGCAATTTGTATGACCGACTTGGTGGTTGGATTGTTAACGGATAGTACCTGTCAGTGGTTTATATCTGTCTGTCTGTCTGTATCTGCTACTTGTGGCTGCCTGGTGTTTGGCAGGTTTTATGTCTGGTGCGTTGTGCTGGTGGGATCTTGGATTTGGAAAGTTTGGGACATTTGGATCTGTCAGCTGATGCAAAATGTGAAGCAAATGCTTATGTCCTCTCAGTTATCCCCCTAAATCTATGCGAACTTGATAGGGAGGATGACCAATTTTTGTGAGTGGGTTGGTGTTAGGGACAAACTGGAGACCCCTGAAGCTTTGTTCTGCTTGCTATGGAGTATGAAATGGTCCAAGCTAATTGTACTCAATACATTGTAGTGTCTGTGCTCTTCATTGTACTCTGAAATCAGATATGGACCGGTATCTACCACCTTTAGCTTCCAAAGGTGATTCAGAGAACAAGGTCCCGCAGAAGACGTGTTTACTCCCACTGAGGATGCTTAGTGCAGGAAATAGGATTTTCTCAATCTGCATGCTTTTGAGTGCTTTGAGGGCTTGGGGTTTGTTGGGTTGTTGGGGTTTTGTGTGTGTGTTTTTTGTTTTGGGTTTTTTTTGCAGTGACTGAATATTTCTTTGAAAACTGATTCTTGAGAAAGCCTAGAGCCTTGTTTGAGCCTAGAGCAAATTTTTACAGCACAATGTGAACTCCCAGAAACAGTTTAACATTGACATAGTTATAATTAACTTAAAGGAGTTAATAAAACAGAACTCGCTGTGGAAGTTGGCAGGAAAGTCACATTTTCATCAAGCTCCCTTGTGATTATAGCTTCAGAGTAGAACAGCGTGGTGGGAGTCCTCCAGCGCCCGTGCGACTGAAGCCAGCTGAAGTCCTTTGGGCTTGTCATGACTCCTGGAGGGCACCGGCCACTGGCCAGGCGCGCATGGGTGGGATGTTTCAGAATTTGGTAAGCTTTGGTGGAGGATTTCTGTGTTCCAGGGCTCCAGCTGGGTGAGGAGGTCGATGCTCGAGGAGCAGGCTGGCCAGGCGGGAGGTGGGATCAGTGGATCAGTGACCACTTTTGCTGTCACAGCTCAAGTCTCCCGTCTAGTTGTCTCTGTCCTTCAAATTGTGGTTTATTCATATATTCACAGTAGCTATTTAGTTCATTGCTTTGCTTGTCTTTTTAAAGAAACGCTGAATCCTGAATCATCTGTAACTCTTCCTTATGTGTTTTCCTTTTTTTTTTTTTTCTTTTCTTTGACAGCTGTGTTAATTTGCCTGTAACTAACTTGATAGTATGTCATCCTGGATAGAGAGAATCCAGCAATTGTAGGATATAAAGCTGACAATTTTCAAGAAAATATGCTTTCAGAATAATTGAAAAAATCTCTGGGGCTATTGCTACTCTTTGGAGATGCAATTTGAAAGTCTAAAACCAGCAGGGTTCGAACTAGAGGAGTAAAGGGAGAAACCCATTCCTGCCCAGGCAAGCCGATGGGTCTTTGGAGAAAGAGAATCAAAAAGAGCTTCTTGGATGTTTTCCTGGGTGTTTTCCTTGCTCTGGTTACTGAGTGAGTAGGTCTGTAGTGTCGGACCGTGCAGTGACTTTGTAAGGACAGAGAATACCTGCTTAGGTGATGTGGTGGTGACATTCATTCATTCATGCAGGAATTCCTTTTCTCTAATGGAATATCAATGACACGAGTTTTTCTGTTTGAAAAAGTGTGATTGCTAGTGGCTTTGAGAAGCCAGTGCAGGATTTTGCTGTGAGTATATACATGGACTGCTCTTGCTAGCAGAGGAACATGCATGTCTTGAGCAGGAAATTTTTTTCACCATCTTCCATGCAGCTCAGATTACATGTTTTCTTTAGACATCTGGTTGAATAATTGGTTCTTCACAAATGGGTAGGTTAAAATAATTGGAGGAGTAAAGTTTTTGAGTGGTTTTATGCAATTTTTAGATATATATTCTCTCTGATATCTCCTTATTTGCATTTTTGAGTATTTGCAGCAGGCTAGAAATTCACTCTAGAGTTGCACATAAAAATTGTTTATTGGGGGCAAGAGTGGGAGGTGCTTGGATTTTTGCATCCAAGATTTTTAAACCTATTTGATCAAATGCCATATATTTGTGCAGGCTATGTAGTTTTAATGGAAACCAAGAGTATCTAAGGATATTTTTTTCCTACAGTGTTGTAAAACAAAATGAGAAGGGAGGGGGGGAAAAAAAAAAAAGGCAAACGTACTTTCTTTAATGCAGTACCAATTCCCGATGGATGGGTGAAATGCTGCTGTGTTTCACTTTTGCCATTCCCAGGAGAGGGGTGAATGAATGGAAGAATCATTCAGTCTGAGCTTTCCACCTGTCCTTAAAGATGATTTCCAGACTGCAGCTAAGGGAGTTTGTGTCAGTACTGAAGACTCTTATTTGTTCTGGAATCAACTCTTGGACAAATGAAAGATGCATCGAGTTTCCAAGGCTAAACAGCTAACACCTTTCCTGATCCCTAAACTTTTCTTTTTGCTTCATGCACATTTATTTAGAAAAAGAAAGTAGCTAGTGTCAACAGATCTGTACAGATGTCTTTAATCAGTTTCCAAATGTGTAACAATGGTACAAAGAAACATAATAAAGTCATGTGTTTTATTTTAACACTCTCTTAGGGTCAAGAGCCAAATTGTTTCTGCTGCGTTTGGTTCTTGAAGCTGTTATAGGATCTTGCCATAAGTTTTTCCAGGACTATGAGCCATGCCAGAAAAGAAAGTAGGGTTTGACCCAATGTTTGAATACTACAAGTGATTTGCAAGGTGAGAAATTTTTAAAATTGTCTCTAAAACATTACTTGGCTAAACCAATGTCCTTGTTTTCCTTTTATTTCCTTTTATTTTATTTCAGTACTATCTCATCTTTAGTTGTATTGCAGTGCAGCTCCACGCCTCCTCTGGTACTCTTCTCCATGCAGAGCAGTTAAGTTGTTTATCCTCCCCTCTTCTCCTTCCCCCGCCTTCCCTTACCTGGAAGAGAAAAGATCTAAGTAGGTGAGAAAGGACGAGTTTATAGGTATTTCTTAAAATGAGATCTACCTTGATGGAAAAAAATGGTAAACCGAAGAAATAAGCTTGGTATACTGTAGTTGCAAAGAGTTGAGTTCTGTCTCTTTGTTTCCAAGATCTTAGAATGTCAGGTGTTAATTCTCCATCATTAAACTCTCCTGTTGCTTATGGCTTGTCCTAGGCTGTCACACCAACCACATAAATTTGTATTCAGTTATTGCAATATCTTAAATAGCTCCAGCTCTGTAATCTTTGCAAGGTTTGTTTTTCCCCTTGTGCAACTGTTGGCAAGTTCTGACTCATCTTTGTGTTTTCCTTTAATCACAGCCTCCTAATTTCTCCTGTCGGCGTGTTCTTTTTGTTCTTGCTAGTAGGTTGTGGCAAGCTATTTGTTTACCTATGTAAAAGAGAGGAGCAAAGTTTGTTCTTAGTCGCGTGCGTGTTTTTCGGTGACTTACTTAGTAGTCTCTTTGCGTGTGGGATGGCAGGGCCGAACCTGCAGACGCTCCAGCTGCTTTTAGTAGATGTGTTGCACAATGCAAGAGAGCAGATTTTAATTCTTTTTCTTCCCCCCCTTCCATGGAAGGGGTCAGAAATGTGAGTCAGTAACGGGGTCTTTGGCGTGCAGGCGGAAGCGAGAGGCGTGGTGCGCGGCGGGCTCCGCGCGGGCAGCGGCCGGGCGCACGGGGAGCGAGCCTGCCGCGCGCTGTCGTGAGCGGTGCAGGTGCTCCGGCAGCCCGGCCGTGCCCCTGCGGGCGGCCTGCTCCGCCTTCTCAGCTCCGACGTGAAAACCGCACCGATGAAAAGCAGACCTGACTTGAGGAAGTTGAAAAGACGTATCGTTGAAGTGGTTTGGGTTAAATGAACGGCGTTTATTTCTAAATTGCCGGGCAGCCGAATGTCTGTGGTATTAGGGCTGGGATTTGCAAGGGGGGATACCTAAAGAGAAACAGGTGGGGAATATCACGTGCAGTATCAAAGATGCTGTTGTGCTGAGAATTACTGAATCAAGGTGTAACAAAGCTGCTTTGTTAAGTGACCGACGTTGTTAAAATCTCTTTCCTTTTTCAAACAGGAAATCTTGCTGGCCCACACAGGAAAAGCAAAAGCAGTTGACAAAAGGCTTGTAATTTATATACTGACAGCCTACTTCATTGTTAAACATGATTCTTTAATGCACTGTATCTGGTGTCTGATTGATTTCCTTGTAGCCTGTTAGCCAGCTGAAACTAGCAACATATCAGCATTGCTTCTTTTTCCTTGGAAATTGAGGATAAATTCAGGGTTCTTTGAAAATACTGTGTTCTGAGACCTTGCAGAGCTGGGAAGCGACCGCGCTTGGCAGCTGTTTAATCGGTCGCTAGAAAATTGTATTTAGAAGGCCCAGTTTTTGTTACACGGTACAAATCTCGGCTATGCTGGCGAGACTCAAGGGTTAAATTCCCAACACTGTCGCATATGGCAGTGAGCAGAATCACAGATGTTGATGATACAACATAATTAGTATTCTTTTATGTAAATGAAGGCTGTCAATGTTACCATAGTGTCTATACTCTTTCAAGCTGGAATCTATGCCACTTGGTCTCACCAAGGCTAGACAGGATTGTTCCACAATTTTCTGTCAAGACCTGAGCAGAAAACTAAAGAAGAAAGAGGGGGAAAACAGGTCAGGGAGGAAGGTGGGAAGGGATATTTCCAATTTGGAAAGAGGAGACCGGATCAGTCCTTTGTTTAGGTAGGATTTCCAAAAGTGTCTTTCCAGGTCCTGGGATTCGCGAGTGAATGAGCACAGCCCAAAGGAGAGGGTGTAGCAGATTTTTGAACTCTTTTAAATAAACAACTAAAATGGTTGTTTAGACACTGCAGAATCACTCTGCAGAGACGAATTCTGAAGTGGCCACTTGTGCTTTAATCTAAAGTCGAAAAGAGTTAAAGAATAGAAAAGCTTTGATTCTTCCTTGACAGATTCCATCTTTAAGCAGCAGAGTCACTGGAAAAAAGATAGTAATTAAAGTAAATTTGCATAATTTGGGGACCACTAGAAATCTTCGCCTGGTCAGATAGGTTTTCTGCATACCAATTGAGGCAACTGCTCAATACCTATCTTAAAGCTTTGGGAAGGCGTGCCGTGGCCTTCGTTATGTTCAACTTTGCCCCTCGTAAAGTGATTTTTTTAGCTAAATATTTTGTGCGCCAGACCTGACACTCTCTGTGACATCTGTAAGCGCTTTGTGCGTGTTATTGCTGTCCCTCCTGTCGCTACCTTGCATTCTATTGAAGTGCTGTAGTCGTAGATGCCTAAGCAAGTTAATTTAGTCTTTCTTGGATTATTACAACAGATATGTTTTTACAGTTTTTTCTGCCTTTGGCAAAATGCAGGTTTTTCCTATTTTTCTTTCCTCTGTAGTTCTTATTTTGTTGCCGTTCACACTTGGCAACTATTCATTACTTCATTTTTATCGTTTGAAAAATCATCTAGAAATGAAATTTAATTCAGGACAGATTATTTTTTTTCTTTTTCCTCATCAACTCCCCCCTTCTTTCACCAAGTTATCGAAGCAGCCAAAATTGAAGCGATCGCAGGAGGTGCACATTTTTGCTCAGGTTTTTTTTTTTTTTTCCCCTCAGATTTTTTTTCTGCCATATGTTGGGTCATTCGCTACAAAAGACTTACAATGAAGAGGCTACATGTGATCAGCAGATTTATAGATTATCAGAAAATGAAAGCAGAGAAATGAGATTCCAGAGTGCCTCTTCCATGTGACGTTTCTGAACATCTAAGTATTTGGGTTCCTAGGTGCGTTCACGCTTTGACTTCCAGATAATTCTGTTCTCTGTAATAAATGTGTTCTCTGCAGTAGCTCTCGCACTGAGGGGATTAATCGTGTTCAAAAGCAACCCTGCCAGCGCTCTTAGTTTGTTTATGTGCATCACAAGAATATTCTCTCTCTAGGGCTTTGAAGCTGTGCTGCCTTACAATGAAGACTTAAGTAGTAATTAAATTCTCGAAGAACCGCCAAGGCTCCTCTGGCTGAAATGGGGATGTTCCGGGCCCTGGATGCTGCGTCGCGGAGGAAAGGATGTTTGAACATGACTCCGTGAGTAGGGCGTGCGAGCGGGTCTGGGTGCTGTTTCTGCGCCCTGATCTCTTCCCGTTGGATCAGAGCGTTGGAGGGACTGTACAAAAGAAACCACAGCGCTGGCACGTGGTGTGTTACTTGTGCTCTTTGTACAGCTGAGTATCTTTTGTAAAACATATGGGCGCAGGACACGGATTGAAAGCTTTTTGTGCCTTCTAGTATCCCTGCTTTGATTTCTCTTCAATTACAATATAGTAATTTAGTAAATCAGTTGCTTTTTCTGTTTATGTGTGCTCATGCAAACATGTACACACGCAGATGTTCCTTTAGGTTTACTATAATGTGGTGTTATGCGTTTCATTTTTTTCCCCCTGCTGATTTTTTTTTAAACATTAAAATGTTTGGGAGGCTGTGGGAAATCAAGAGTATTCGAGGGTAGAATGCAAAGCCTGCGGACTTGCAAATGCTCTGGTTATGACAATTATCTGATATTTGTGTGCCTTCTGCGAGAAGTTGGTAACCTCAGTCTAGTTCCTGATGACATGCATTCCAATTCCAAATTCATTTTGTATGTATCAATTTCAAGAGGGCAGCTAAAGATCAAATGTGTGTGTGGACTGAATTAATCTTTTTCTCCTTGGAAGTGAGCCATTCAGGTTGGGTAAGGCATGCTGGCAGCTGTCTGGGCTGTCCTTAGCAGACAGTTTTATTCTGTAGACCTTGTCAATCCAATATCTTTCGCTAGTGCTAAAAACGGCTTTTAAAAAAACTGCGTGCAGAAATAATGTAGTCGGTTGAGGGAAAACCGCGGTTGGGATTGACAAGACGCGACATCTGTATTTTTATAGGTCTTCACAGCTGGTGCAAAAGAGATCATTTTAAATATGTATAGTGCCTCTAAGATCCTTTTCTTTCTTTGTTGCCTTCCAAGGTCAAAGCAGCGAAGACTTCTGTAAGACATGGATAGATGCAAACATGTTGGGCGGCTACGACTCGCCCAGGACCACTCTATCCTGAACCCCCAGAAGTGGCACTGCGTGGACTGCCAGACAACTGAATCGATCTGGGCTTGTCTGAAGTGCTCCCACGTAGCCTGTGGGAGGTACATCGAGGAGCATGCACTTAAACACTTTGAAGAAACCAGGCATCCATTGGCAATGGAAGTTAACGATCTGTATGTCTTTTGTTACCTTTGTGAAGATTATGTCTTGAATGATAACCCGGAGGGTGATTTGAAATTGCTGAGAAGTTCTCTGTCAGCAATTAAAAGTCAAAAACATGATCCGTCAACAAGAAGTGGCAGGACATTGCGATCGATGGCTTTGGGAGAGGACATGTGCAGCCATCAAAGGAGCCCTCAGGGACAATCTCAGATGCTTACAGCTCTCTGGCACAGGCGCCAGTCCTTGCTTGCGAAGGCGCTGCGGACCTGGTTTGATAAGAGCTCTAGAGGCCAGCTAAAACTAAAACAAAAGAAACAAATGGAGGAGTTGGAGAAAAAGAAGGAGGCAGCTAGGCAGCGGCGGCAGGAGATGAAGAGACAGCTCCTGGAGGAGCTGGCAAACACTCCTCCGAGGAAGAGTGCAAGGCTGTTGTCTCACGTGCACAGAGAGAACCTGATTCCAAGGAAATTCAGGGAGGTGGCGACCGCTTCCCCTACCTCAAGGCAGATGCAGAGCAGCAGATTCAAACAGTTTTATTCCATCCGGCGTAAACCTCTGATGACTCCCGGGGTAACGGGTCTAAGGAACCTGGGAAACACATGTTATATGAATTCTATTCTGCAAGTGCTAAGTCACCTCCAGAAATTTAGAGAATGTTTTTTGACACTTGATCTCTGTGAAACAGAAGAACTCTTAGCCAAAACTGTGAATGGGAAGTCTAGGATGCCTGGCAAATTGGCAAATGGGTCTGCTGCTAATGAGTCAGGGAAGACTGACAAAGTGGGATCATATGGCACGCAGAGCTTGCCAGCTGGCTTAAATGGTGGCTCCTCAATAAGCAGGAGTTTAGAACTAATACAACCCAAGGAACCAAGTTCAAAGCACATCTCCCTCTGTCACGAATTGCACACCCTCTTCAGAGTGATGTGGTCTGGCAAGTGGGCGCTCGTGTCGCCCTTTGCCATGCTGCACTCTGTGTGGAGTCTGATCCCGGCATTTCGAGGTTACGATCAGCAGGACGCTCAGGAATTTCTCTGCGAGTTGCTGGATAAAGTACAGCAGGAGCTGGAGTCGGAAGGAACAAAGCGCAGGATCCTTATCCCTTTCTCACAGAGGAAGCTCACCAAGCAGGTCCTGAAGGTGGTGAACACCATTTTTCATGGGCAGTTGCTTAGTCAGGTATGCATCTACTTTTGCGCAGAAATCAGTTGGAGCCATTCACACCAAGAAGCAAAGGCTCTGTTTCTTGAGGACTCGCTGGATAAGTAAGAGGAATTGGTTAGGAGTGCCTCCCAAGAAAGAAATCTGTTGGGTTGCTGTGCAGGTTGTCAGGATTTTCAATACTTGTCACGTGTATTGTAAATTCAGTTGACTTTTGCCACTTCAGAATGAAATCTGCACAAGTACAGAAGTTCTGAGCCCTTAGCTTTGAGTTTTTACCATGCTTTTAAAGTGTCTTTGTAATTTGTTTTCTCCCTTCCTGGTTTTCTTTCTGTGGCTAGAAGAAATATGATGAAGGACAGAGAGGGCAGTCATCTTGAGCTATCAAGAATAAGCTTTTTGTGACAGCTTTTTGGGGGTTTTTTTGGTGTGGGGTTTTTTTTTTTTTCTGCAGGCATGTGAAAGTCATCTTGAGATACTGAGCATGCTTAACATATGTTTCTGTAGGAGCTGAAAGTGCCCGTCATGGTGCTCGGTCTCTGATTCCTGTGCCGTTCCCTTGTCTGAAGCGTATTATTCCCCACAAGGCAGACCCTGAGAGCCCAGTGCGTTTTGAAAGTCCTTAACTACCTTTGCTTTCCAGGAGAAATGAAACGTGCATAACTTGACACTCAAGGGTTTGCAAGATCAGACCACGAAGTGTCTCATATGTGTGCGTTCTCATTACTGTTTATATCGTCCTTCTCGGTGCCAGTCTTAATAAGCTTACCACTCATAAGAACTTAGGTGCACGCTACAGATTAAAAGGTGGGTTTTTCAAGTTAAAGCTTTTGGCTTTTCAGGGAAGGGGTGCTTGAAGTCATGGTTCATTTGAATCATCTCTGCAAAGCATGAACTTCTTGCGGACTTCTTAACTAAAAGCTCTTTATTCAGTTGTCTCTTGACTCTGGAAGATGGTGCGTGTTCTAGATTCAGTGGCAGGCCTCTGTTAACAGCGTGGAGATGTTCACAGATCAGTGTAATTTATCTGCTACTGTGACACACGATAAGTAACTTGCCAAGCTATTTATTTGAGTTAGAATAACTCTTATGTACATGTACTGTATTTAATTTCAAACCCCTCTATGCACAGAAGACTTCCTTCTCTATCTGCTAGCTACGAATCCATCTTGAAGTTACTGGTGCCTTCACTGCATGAAGCTGCAAGGCTGGAAGTCGGTTTCTGTGGATGGTTCTCAGAAGAATGCACAGTCTGACCAGACCTGCTTTCTGGTTTTGTTACCTCCTCATGTTCTCACTTGCTGCCTCTGAGTTTAATTGAAAACTTTTCCGCTGTTCTTATTTATAGTACTCTGGGATGACATAAGAAAACAAGTGCATCTGAAGTTTGTCCTTTCGTGCTCCATTCATGAATAATTTTTATTTAGTTAGCGGATGAAACTTTAAAGGAATTATACACTTTGAAATATGCGAGTGAAGTAGAGAAAATACAGAAGGAAGACTGCATGATAAATGCTGGCGTGTACTTTTTGCAGTAGAAAACAGATCCAAGGTGCTTGTTACCCAACTGTGAATTGGTATGATACCTGTAATGGTGTTTATCTGAGGAGGTGAATCCCATAAGGGTGAATATTGGCTCCAGTTTTTGAGAATTGAGAAAGTATTTTAAATAACCTGCTCAGGATAGGCAGCTTTCAGACTGGAAATAAGTCATGTTTCTCTTGACTCACGGGTCATCTTTATGTCTGTGAAACTCTGCTGCCTTTTGGGCATAAGCTTGCTCTTTAGATGTGAATGTAAATGTCAGTCTGCAGGTGTACATGTACATAACTTCATTTGTGTATACACATTTCATTCCCAGGTCACCTGCATAACATGCAACTACAAATCCAACACCGTGGAGCCCTTTTGGGATCTTTCCCTGGAATTTCCTGAGCGCTATCACTCTATCGAGAAAGGGATCGTCCCTGTTAATCAGACAGAGTGTATGCTGACAGAAATGTTGGCCAAGTTCACCGAGACAGAAGCTCTGGAAGGGAGGATATATGCCTGCGACCAATGCAACAGTAAGTCGGATCCTGCTGATGTCTTTGCCATTAGAAGCTCCGTCTGTTTTCCGAGTGTGAGGTTTCTGCCATGTGTTTTGTGTGTCTGGAAACGCGTATCGTGGCCTATACGTATACGAGAACGGTGTTGTTTCTCGATGCTCATGCTGTTCTGTTTCCTCCAGTTGATAGCTTCTGCTTCTTTGGGCACCACTTTGGAACCAGTACGTCATTCTTCTCTCTGCCATGCAGCAGCACAATTTATTACGGGTTTAATACGACCCATTGTTCAGAACTGCTCTTGCTGCTTGTGTTGCAGGGGAAGGGGAGGG
>VZTL01011913.1:0-22122 GCA_013400535.1 Scopus umbretta
AGCTTTCCAGCCACTCTTCCATATGCATTCTCTTGTGGAAACTATGGCAATATCAATACAGCATACAATAATCCAAACATTAATTTTACATTTTACCCATGACTAATGTGGGAAACTATCATGTGGAAGGAAGAATATCACCAAGTGAACATTTTACGAAAAAAAAGAAACCCCACACAACCCTGTCTACAGATTTATTTGCCTTTAGGGTTTTTTCTCAAAGTTTATGATTGAGTGCTTCTTGGTAAGGGAAATATGAAAGTAAACTGACTTTGACGTGTTATTTTCCTGTTTTTCTATCATAACCTTCATCTTTTAATTTATTGATATGAAAAACTACAATAATGATTATATATTCCCAACATAAATCTAATATATTTTGTAGCCAAATGACAGCTATCCCGGAGGCAAAATGCTTATCATGCATACACTGTAAAATATGTGTTTGCTTCAGTCTTTTGGGATACCTCAATATACAACCCAGATCTCAGCTGAAAAAATGTAATAGGAATTTCATTTCATAGCTGTCACCAGGGAGTAAAAATAATATGGCTGACAATAATATTTATATGGAGTTCTCTTTTTGTATGTCTCAAGATTTTGAACTTATCAAGAAAAGGCTTAATCAAGGACTTAAAAAATGTTTGTTAAAACTTGTCCAGATGCTATTGCATTTGAAGACAGTTATAAAGAGAATCTCAAGTATATCATGGGTAAGACTTCTTGCTGGGATTAAAAATGAAAAGTCTTTAAATAAATGTAGATGATCAGGGTGAAAAATTAATTCTGAGCTCTTTAGTCATACATTAGGATTGCTTTGAAATGTTTAGCATTTTTAATTACGTGTCAGATGCTGTACATTTCATAAATAAACATTCTAGCTTATAATGTGATAAGGCTTTATACGTACAGTACAGCCAGTTTTGAATTTTTAAAATCTTGTCACAGAGGTGCACAAAGTCAAATTAGGCGGGTGATGTAACTAAAAATAATATTTATTCTAATAACAATTGTTTGGTACCTCAAAGAACATTAGTAAACCACAGGTTCAGGATAGCAACAGGAATTAATACTACACAGCGTCATTAAGAATTCTTAAGCTTCAGAATGATGACTCAAAATGTACAAGCACTCACCTAGTAAGGTAAAGGCTCTCAATCTCGAGGAATTACCTTGGGCAGTGTCCCGACCCAAGGAGAGAATCCCCACTGCAGACCTGCTTCTCCAAGGAAGACCAACTCAATTGGCTCCCAGCGCGACTCCATTTATATCCTAGTTGAATCTGACCTATGGTCATACATGGTCATGTCTACTCCCATTGGCTGAAGGCTCTATTTGCCTGTGATTGTGTACAGGACTACAGCCACAATAGGGCAGTAAGGGCGTGAAAAATAAGGTATGAAAAGTAACAAAGGCCTGGTCTTTGTCAGGGTGAGTGCATCTGCCACAAACGTGCAGGGGAATTCAACAGGAGGGGGCCTCAAATCACTCATACTGTTGTAAATGAAGGAGTCCATATCAAGAATCACTGTCACAAAGTTGGGAAGTAATATAACAGAGAGAAAGACTGGAAAATTACATGGGAAGAAACAACTGACCTTGATATGAAGTAGAACAACATGCAGGAATACAACGTCAAAGGTCAAATACAAAATTAATTTCAGCTATAAGATGCAACTTATTTCTGGTGGCAAATAATGAAGAGAATAAGTAGGCCACATTATGAATAGCACAATGTGTCACCAATAGAAATCAGATTTGGAAATGAATGTGTAGAAGGATTCAGCTGAAGTATATCCAATAGAGAAAGAGAAATAGTGATTTCTAAACCACAGAGAGCCTTTGTTTCCATAAACTACTCTGATCATGTAGACGCAGGAAAAGTTATCTGAAATTAAACAAATACAAAGATGGAAAGTGAGAAGAATGCACATCTATATAAATTAAAGAAAAGTGAAGAAACTTGCTTTTCTTTATCCTGAAGCTGGAGAAGGATATGGATAATAGCAATTGACAGATTAGGAGGATATGTAATTATAAAAGAAAGTGATAATTTCTAAAATAAACATGTACAAAGTAGCAATCTGCTAGAAGAAAGTATTTTCAAAGGTATTTCCATTTTTTGTTTGTATAAACTGTTTAGTTTTTGTCTGGTGTACTTCCCCGCCTTTTCTAGGTAGTTTTATAGTCTAAGCAGTTTGACAAAGACTGTTATGCAGAACCTGTATGCAAAAGACTCAGGAGAATAGATTTTTAAAAAATTGATTAATTACTTCAGGTAATATTAAAATATTCAGTTGTCATCTTTATGATTTATTTATAAGAAATGGATCTTTTTTATTTTTTTGTAGACTTTGGACAGAAATTAAAACAAACAGTTTATAGTCTTTTGGGAAGAGTTTTTTCCAAACTATATTCTTTGTTTTAATAGCTGACAGCATGAAGTCTTGCATAAATATCTGTCTGATATTCCTAAAATCATTGATTTATTTGATAATTCATGTTTTCTTTTGCTACATGGTCAACTTGTAAAACCGTCTCTTTACAGAGATGTTTGCATGCTCATATGCATACAATTTCTAACATGTACACTATTTGCATGTGACCTTCACAGGCACCGAAATTAACCATGTTTTATTTACATATACCAAATTCCATTGTTTCACTCCGTAGTCTTTGGCTTCTCAGAGTACAACGGTAACTGAAATCCTAAACTAAATGGACATGGGATAATCCTCCACTGAGGAATCTGAAAGCAAAACACGGAAGTCTCTTATTTCATCTCTTTCTCTACCTGTTCTAAATGCAACATGCTTTCCAGAATTTTCTGGAGAAAATTAGTGTTTTGCATTTCAAAAATCTTGTGGAGAAAGGAGAAATAACACAAGATCATTAAGATCTCTCTCAGTCTTCTAAATTACAAGGGTTTGGTGGAGATTTCACATAAAGAGGGATGGTGTTAAAGGCCTTTAAGTCATTGGCCCATTCTGTAAACCTGCAAAGACAGAAATAATCAACAAAAAAAAAACCCTAGGATTTACAGGTTGGGGTTGGTGTTTTTTTTTTTTTTGCCTTTTTTTTTTTTTTTTTTTTTTTTTTTTTTTCATTTACAGCTATGTAGGCTTATCACTAAGCTACAATTCAATGATATTCCCAGCTGTATATTAGCTCCAAGCATAGCCTTTCTTCCTCTTCTCCAAGATCACTACATAACCAATAAATTAGTTACTCTCTTGGGATGTGGCTACCAGTCCTTACTTAGTCTAGAAGTGAAATCATCTGAGAAAAGACTGGAACTCAAGTATGATAGATGAATACTCTGAACTGTGCATTCTCACACAAAATATGGAACACATCCTTAATGAAGTCAGCTACAGATTTGGTAACAGCTAACTTTAGACTTCTCCAGCAACATAAAGTTTAGGTGCCTGTTCATTGAAACTTGGTTTGTCATAGTGACTTATTTCCCCAGAGGAGACATTTCTGGAGATATGAAAGTTAAAATGGCTTTAGATAGAGTAAGGAGTCACCTAAATAATTTATGTACTCCCAGGGACAGGAACTGTGTCTTGGATGCAGTCCCACCTAACTAGTATCTTGAGCTGATGATAGTTTAGTTAAACTTGACTCCACCAGAAGTTGTTTAGTTTTGAGTAAAATATTTCCATGTGGAGTATAAACATGTTGTAAAAGCATAGATTCTATTCCTGCTTTGAGTTTTTACTTCTAGTATTCTTTTCTTCCCAGTCCTCAGCTCCAACAAGATACTTGCATTGCCTTTCAAAGGTATCAGATCTTGAATCCACAAGGCTTGGCTTAAAGAGAACAAAACAATATTCTGTCAAATATGTGGGTAAAACCATAAACAACCTGCCCAAAAACAAACAAAAAAACCCCGAACTAAGACCCCCCAAAATCATGTTCTAATTATCACAAATTTCTAGTGCTTATATATACACAATAGATAATTCATTAAATGGAGAAGTAAGCATGCAGGTAATGTGTTACAATGCTTGCACTGATGTCTAGTATGTATTACATTCCAAGACAACAAAGAATACATTCTTGTAAAGAGGACAACATCTTTTTGTACAGCCTGAGACTGTCAGCAAAAAGTGAAATTATTCCATTGTTCAGGTTGTGCCTAGGAAGCTTTTATCTGAACAAGATAAGCATGTTCTGACTGCTGTCTTGTATAGGTAAGAATGGTCTCCATAAATGACCTTCTTAAGGTAGCTTCATCTAAGCAGCTGAAAGACCAACTTAACTTTCTCATGTTCCCTTTGCAGACCTACAGTGTGAGAAAAATCACAGCTCTCGCCTCTCCTCCCTTTTTAGCTATTCAGATACTGCCCCACTATCTTGTTAAGAAAATAAAAAATTGTCTGTCTATTTATGGAACAAGGTACTAACTATCCCATAAGATAACAACTATGCACATACATGCATGCACACACAACACACACATGCATGTGCGTGCACACCCACAAAGGGAAATAAAACTAAGGAAAATTAAGGAAATATTTCTCTCTGGACGGCTGTTCAGCAGTTATCTTTAGAAGCTTTATGGATATGAAGTATATGAAGTTGCTATTGTCAGGTTTAGGACAGTGGACCAGATGCTCTGATCCAGTATGACAACACTTGAATTCTAATGGTACCCAGCTTGGGGCAAACAATGCCATACAATCTGAAGTAGCAGCCTTTCATGCAACTGCTCTTGAAGTAGAAGGCCAGCAATATGGCAAGCAATCTGTTATAAACCTTTACAGCTAACAGTTAGAGTTATATGATTGTCACTTAATGAATAAAAGAGTGGTTTTCCTTAATTTTTTTTAATTAGCATATTTCTCAGAAGCTTGTTAAAGTGAAACAGTTGGCTATTCAAAAGAATTCATATATTTCACAGTGGCTTACAAGTATTTTCCTCTTTCTTAAGTTTCAGAACAGCTTAAAATTGACATATTTTTGAGGTTATTATTTTGTTTATAATGCTTTTGTTATATGTGTGTAATACCCAATAAAAACGTGGTGTTTTTTTGGGGTTTTTTTTTGGTTTTTTTCTGGAACAATGTAGGTTGACAGTTACAGCTAAAGTGCATGCCAGTATACTTCAGAGTGTATTTGGTTTCAATGACGTATTAGTCTGAGGAAAGGTAACTTTATAAATCACATAAGCACTTTTTCTTCACCTTACTTTGGCACCCACATTCTGCTCTGCTATGAAACAAGTGTGATAAAAGCAAAGACAGTGTTGGTTACCCAAATACTTACCACTTTATAGCTTGCAGATCTGAAAAGCAAGGCAATTCATTTTACGTAATCCAACAGAGAATGATACTTAATACACTTGATGTAGTACAAGGTGGACAAGATACCTGAAATGAGTCACTTAATGAAAAATGCTCAGCACTAATCTTCTGGAAAGTTCCACAGTTATTCAGCTTTTGTGAATTGTAGTTATTATCCAAATACACATAAGGTAAAGGACTATGAATTCTATAACCTGTTTTGCAGGCTATACAGGTACTAGGTAGTACTTTCTCACAAAAGTGCTCTTATTAAATTGAATGAGACTGTAGCTTAGTATTCAAACAAACAATGAAAAAGATTTTATCTGTAAGCCACTTTGAAATGACATCCTCTTTTGTCAAAGACAACAGTCTCCTGAAAGTTTCAGTGAACAATGAAAGTTAAGAAAGGTTTAAAAATAATCCTGTATATAAAATCTTCAAATAAAACCCAAATTAAGCCACATGTAAAGTAGTACCTGTGCCACTTGCATAACAACCTTTTCATGTATCCATTGACTAGAGCAATTATATATTGGACATTTTCACTCAAGCTTTTCAATACATGAAATAAATGAGAGTTGTTCTTTTTTACCTTTTTACTTGTGTGATATATAGGCAGATAGAAGAACAGACCATATTTCAGACTATACCTTCCTGATGAGTTATTGTGTTTCTTTCATCCAAGATACAGTATTTCTCTGAGACATTCTGGACTTTCTACTATTCTCAATAACAAAATAAAATGAAAATAAGTAGGGAAACCTTCAAAATACTTATCTAAACAAACTCGATAATCTTAATTTATTTTTATATTTCTACCAAAAGTGGTGTGGGAATACCAGATCAGATCAGATGAATGATGTCAATAATGTTCTCGTGTTCCACTGGAAAGTTTCACTAACTGAGTAGAAGATTGAAGGGATTTTGTACCATATTTTCAGAATTTCCTGGCTTTATTTTTTCTTAATAAAAATTATTATTCTGACATACTGGCAAAAAGGTTACATTTGTATTTTTGCAGTAGATGCTGACGGACAAGATTTCTTGGATTTGCTAGGATTCTAATAAATGTAACCATTTATTTTTCAGTATTGTTTAGCTTGATAAGAGAGAAAATATTACCATGGTGCTGAAAAAAAAATATAGGAAAATAGGCTTATCTGATTATTGGATTTTTTTTCCTGTCATATGTAAATATACAGCAAAGCTTTATTAAAAGTGCTTCAAAGGAATTGACTTTATTTTGATGACCTTCCCTAGTCTGTGCAGCTTAGTTTGAATGCTTTCACATTTATGATGCTTTCAAATTTATGATGGTTTACACATTTCTTCACTTTGTCATAGGCTATTGTGCAGTAAAAATTGTCCACTTGCATGCAAGACATTCTAACTTGCAGCATGTGATTACTACAATACATAGTTTATTACAATATGGATACTGTTATCTAAAACAAGCAAGAGGGGCAGAAACCAGCTTGGCTGAACAAGGAACTTTTGGAAGTCAAGAGACAAAAGAAATAGTATCATCTATGGAAGCAAGGTCAGGTTTTGAAGGAAGATTACAGAGCAATGGTTTGCATATGCAGGGAGAAGACATGAAAGGCCAAAAATCAACTAAAGTTGAAACTGGCCAGTGTTGTGTCAGATATTAAGATTTTTAAGTATGTCAATAGCAGAAGGAAGTCCAAGGGAAACATTGGACTGATACTTGTTGAAGATGGTCATCTAACTAATAGGGATGAAGAAAAAGTGGAGACATTCAATGCTTTTTTTGCCTCAGCCTTTAATAATACTGCTAGATCTTGGACTGCCCGGTCCCCTGAGTTGGAGGACCACAAGTGCGCGAATGGTGACTTTCCATTTGTGAACACTGAAACTGTAACAAATCAGCTGTATCGACTGAGTGTTCACAAGTCCATGGGGCCTGATGGGATTCACCCCAGAGTACTGTGGGAGCTAGTGGTTGTTACAGCAGGATCCCTGTCAATCATCTGCCGAAGGTCTTGGGAGTCTGCGGAGGTTCTCCATTGACTGGAAGCTAGATAATGTTATTCCAATTTACAAGAAGGGCATGAGGGAAGACCCAGGAAACTGTAGACTTGTTGGTTTAACCTCCGTACCTGGAAAAATTATGGAGGAGATCATACTGGGTGCTATTGAAAGACATTTAAAGAATAATGCAATCATCAGGCACAGTCAACATGAGTTCACAAAGGGAAAGTCCTGTTTAATTAATTTTATTTCTTTCTATGATAAGGTCACCCACTTAGTGGATGAAGGGAAGAAGGTGGATGTAGTTTTTTCTGGATTTTAGTAAGGCTTTTTATACTGTCCCTCAAAGCACCCTTAAGTGCTCTTGATACTCCACATCTTACTTTCACTTTTGCCAATCATCCTTCTTCTGCATTCAGCAAGAGGACTGTATACTTGCAGTCCCTTTTGCTTGTATTGTTCTTCATCTTGCAAACTTTGTTAATTAGATGCTTCCTGTATGCAACTATACACATCACTGTTTGCCTCTTTTGTGGTGATACTGCTCATGTATGTAAAATTCTTAAGCATTGCACATTCCATCACAGTGTTAACAAAATACTTACATACTTTTGGTGGTTACACCACTTTAGTACACTTATATTGGGTTGTAAGGCAAACTAATATGCATTATATCCTAACTAATATACTTAACAATTTCGAAATGTTTCAGGTCTCTGCTTTTCCTACACAATTCCTAGGGAGGATGGCTGACACCATACAACTTGCCTAGTATGGTTCTGCTGTGGAGGAGCCTTCATGCTGAAGAAAAAGTATTGAGTACCCTCAGGGTCTCTTTCAGAAACAGAAATCCTTGTTTCTGGTGTATGTGCTTCCTGACTTCCTTGGTGCTAAATTAATTTGTAAGTGGAAATGCTTGCCTGCAGGGCCCTGCTGTAGTTTGCCTGGAAAGGGCAAAAAAATCTTAGGGATTCTTAAATGGAGAATTTTATCTGGAAAAATATTGTGTGCCAATTCATGAGTGCCTAAAATTGGAAAACTGAGCTGAGTAGTTTTTATCGTTTTGCCAGCCAGCATCCATACCATGATTCAGCTGATCAGTCTTGGACTTTACAATGTCTGAATTGGGCACCTTAGGCTTTCCTTTTAATGAACAGACAGTAATAAGCATTTCATCTTATTCTAAAGAAAAAGTTCAAAACAGGGGAGGTACATTGTTCCTTGGAAGTGTCTATTTCTTAATCTTTACAAAAGAAACAATCCAGAATTGTTAACTGAGAAGTGAGCATCCACGTTATAGACATCTTAAATTAGATCTGCCTTAGTGAACATGACAGACACTACGCAATGCCAATCTTACCTATTGTAACCCTCTGAATGAGCAATAACCAGTCTGTGAAGGTGTTCTACTGCTAAACTAGTCTTAAAAGATGCTTCTTTTGTCAGGGCAAAAATACTTTATTTACAGGATATATAAGTGAACAGAAGGGAGGAAGATTAAACCATGTTTCCAACGAGACATCATTAAATGCCTAACTTATGGTATGATTGAGGGAATTTTGGGTTTATTTATTGTGCTACTAAATTAAACAAAGCTAGTGAATTATTATTGGTCCCAGGACAAGTGGAACTGACTTTAAGGCATACTAACATATCTATGTTCATAACACTTGGATCTCCTCTGAACCCTGTGTTCTCCTGTGAAAACTGCTTTTGTGAGTTCACAATGTCTGAAATAATAGGGAGGTCTTCGTCTCCATCCAACAGAGTAGTATTTTTATAATGTGAAAACTGCAGAGAGATGTTGTCCTGGTTTCAGCCAGGATNCAGCGGAAGGGTTAGTGAGCGGTTATGTGGTGCTTGGTTGCTGACAGGGGCTAAACCACAACAATTGTGAGCCATTAAGAATGGCATTGGGACATGTATATTGCTTCAGAGTATCTTTAAAAATATTTTTGGAGGCCTGTGTGGGGTGGCATTGTGGGTGTATTTGATGCAGTCTTGTCCATACTACCTTTTTGAGAAGGTTTTGGACTCAACTACCTCCTAAACCATGCCTAGGCATTGGTTTTCGAGAGCTATTTGGAACAGACAGAAACAGAGACAGGGAATGAACTTGCAATGATGCAATGTAGATTATCAGAATATGGTGGAATTTCCCTGACTCTGTCTTATTGTGTGGATCCCTTCAGATAAAGTCTATTAATTTCAAACTTTGTTTCTCTTCTAGTGTTTCCATGCTACTTATGACTTTTCTGACCAATGCACAGTGACCAAAATTCATCATACCTATTTTTGACATTTAACTGAAGGATCTAAATGGCAATTATTGTTGCTGATGGCTCTGGATGTTGTAAGGCCTTCAGAGAGTGATTCAGCTCATCTTCAGTGTCTGTTCTTCTCCACTGATTCCTAAAAGAGCCTATGGCAGCTATTCTTTTAACTCAGCTGCTTTCAATTTAGCTAAGACAAATTTTGACAATGCTCAGATAAAACCTGGCTTACTATTATACTTACTCTTCTGTTTTGAACATTCTGTATCACTTGTCTGTTATCCAGTCTCACTCAATTGTTTTAACCATCTCCAAATTTTAACTGAAGGAGCATATGAAGATGTTACCTCTTGGTGATATGTGTGACCTATAATTCAACAGAATGCATATCATCTGCATCTTTCACTACAAATGCTATAGGATGGTATGCAAACTGAATGCAAAAGCTCCCTTGCTGCCCTGATCACAAAGGTGGATCACAAAGCACCTCTGACTTAGTGCTTTGCTAAACTATGTATTATTGGGAGAGAAAATGTCTTACAAGGGATGACAGCCTGAAGACCAATGTGGATGTCCACAGGAGTATCTGAAGACACAAAATATTCTGGAGAATTCCCTAGTCTGTATTTAAGTCTGCCTCTGCAA
Source organism: Scopus umbretta (assembly GCA_013400535.1). Taxonomy (NCBI): domain Eukaryota; kingdom Metazoa; phylum Chordata; class Aves; order Pelecaniformes; family Scopidae; genus Scopus; species Scopus umbretta. The sequence continues at coordinate 10,205 of VZTL01011913.1, forward strand.
ACTTCTCTCTTTTTGAACTATTTACTTAAGAGTTTTAACAAAATAAATATCAGCAGGTTTTAAAAGTTTACCATTTCAGTTCGTCTCTCACTACACTGCTAAGGAAATGTTCTAACTTATAGAAAGAATCTTAAGTGGTCCCTACAGGTTCTCCAGCTATCTCTCAAAGGCAAATAAAAGCAGGTGCAGCAATTTTATTTCAGTTACTTGGTTTTATTTTCATCCTTTGTAAAACAGATACCATCCTTTTGGAAGTCAGCTTAGTCTCTTGTGGCTCCTTCTGTGCTTGCTATTGGTGACAGATCATTAAGTGCTGTGCTCCCACCTGCAAAAGAATAAAGTTTAGTAGTAGGAGAATGTGAGATATAGTAAGTGTAATATAACTATCATCCATTTAAGTCTAAAATAAGTAAGCAAGCAGGCTCTCCAAAACATTCAGCCTTTCAAACTGTCTCTATTGAAGACAACTCCATCTCATTAGGCTTCTGCACAGGTGCCAAACTAGCTACATTACTGAACAGGTAGTTTTATCTTTACTTGGCATACACTCTCCAATGATTCCAGAACACTGAATTTAATCAAATACCTAATAGAACCTTGGTCTTTCCCTTGACTTGTCATCTATGCCTTTGGTCATTACGAAAGGGATTATGGTTGTCTATGGGTTTAGGTTTTGTTTTGTTGTAGGTTTTTTGCATTTATTTTTTTTAACTGGAACAGAAACTGTTTATATTTTGTTCATTGTATTTCCAGCAACGTTGTCTCCTTGTGCAGTAATCCTAAACAAAATTCATTTAAATACAGCAACTCTGTTTTGGCAGAATATAAGAGTGTAAGCAGTGAAGTAGCTAATCATATTTCCATCTATTTATGCTGTGTTCAGTTTTAAATGAGGGTTTATACTTTGAGATATTATATTAGAAATTAAGTTAGACATTTGATTGTAATAACTTATGGATTGAGCTAAATCTAACCAGAAAATTTCACTGACATTTGTGGGAAAAAAAAATAAAAAAAGAAAAACCTGCTAGCAGTTACTCTAGGTATCAGCTATGTTAGCGTATACTCGAAGCCATGAATCATGAATTAAGAGACATCAACATACTGAAACTATGTGGTTACATTTAGGTCAAACTTCCTTTCTATCATAAAATGAGTAGTTGGATTTCTGATAGGATTAAGTGTTTTTCTCTGAAAATACTTCCTCAACATGCTAGTGTTGCATTAATTTTAGAAAAATAGTCTTACACTAAGAGAAGAATTCAGTGTTGTTCATTAAATAAAGATTGTGTAATTATTCAGCATCAGTCTTTGAGAAGATTGAGAAATATAATAGTGTTGAGAAGCAGTGGAGAAAGACATGAAAATTAAAAATTTTGTTTCTCACAGAGAACCTCAAGAAAAGCAACCACAGTGATTCACCAGGGGGTGGAGAGGGAGCAGGGGAGGAGTTTTCTAAAAAGGTAAACCATTTGATCAAATGGTCAATCATCATGCATTATTTTGGAGATACTCTTAAATATCCAGCCTCAGATGACTTCAATTTAGTACATATTCAATCAGTTCCTTTGAAGGTAAATTGCCAGGAAAAAGAATTTTGGTACTGTCAATACAAATGACAATAAGTAAGTGATATTAGTACAATTTCCATCATATTATACAATTTATAATGCACATCTTAGTCCTTAGTCCATCCTCAATTACAAAACATTCATTTACAGTATGGAAACATTATGTTAAAAAAGGTCAAGGACTAGGAAATTGCTTGAAATAATGCCTTATGAAGAAAGTATTGTATTTAACAAAATCATGAAGTTTTGGTTCATTGAAGGGAATGTGTTAAAATATATAGTCTACGGGTAAAATATTTGATTTATATAGGTGTCAGGGCAAAGTCTTATGGAATTGGGGTCCTGCAACAAATGCATCATCAGTTTCTAATGTAAGCACTGAATTTTCTGAGAAAACATGAGAAAAAGAGAAACTTGTTTCATATGGATAGATCTCCCAGGTGGCTGCTTTGACTAAATGATATGGATCAAAAGAAATACTGTAAATAAAGATTAGAGCATAAATATTTACTGTGCCACTAATATGAGCCAAGTGACAACAAAATAGAAATACATTTTGCTTTACTTTTATTACTAATTTCCAAAAAAAAAAAAAAAAAAAGAGTTTATAGCTGTTATTAGAATTGGCAGAGTTTTTGTTAGTTACAAAACAACACAAGTTTTTTGCTGTTGCTGTTTTTTGGCTAGATGAGTTATGCAAAACACCAGAAGAGCACTCCTGATAAATATTTGAGTTAAAATAGAGTCCTTTGTATGAGTATATGTGCTTGTTCTGCTTGAACACCCAAATGTTCATAGAGGAAAAACAGGAAAAGTTTTGAAACTGGCCAGCAGGTCATGTCTGATTCATGTCTATGTATGAATAAGTGTTTGAAGATTTTATTTCTATCTTTTGATTAGCTGCATGTAGTCAAAATAATACAGAAAATCCCAGTTTAATTTATGAATTACAAAGCTAGGGATAACAACAAAGCTGCAGTTAGCAATACCTATGAGCTATGGAAGGATTTTAAAAGCTAAGTACATTGAATAGATTGAAGGGCTTTTTATTCCGAATGACAGCAGAAATTTAGATGAGACATCAAGTTATCGTCCTAAAGAACGGTAGTACTTTTGTCATAACTACTTTTAAAAATAACTCTAGCTAGTATCCTTTATTTAATAGCTCTGCACTATTCATCTTCCCTGCAGTGAGTGAGTGATGACCCTTGCAACTGTAGTAATTAAACTTTTCGGTTGCAATAAGGGCCTCTGACAGTCTCAAAAGGAGAATTACAAATTAGAAGTCTGACAGCCCAGCCCTCTGAAAAGAAAGAGTCTATTTCCCCTTGGCTTTTTAACTCCAATTCAATCTTGGCAGATACAGTCAGGTGTGAAAAAAAGTTTCACATAATAGATCATGGATTTTAGGCTGGTAATATATCTTAATGTGCATTTGCTATTACCTTAATCACAGTGATAGAAATATAACATTATACCCTACAAGTTCATTAGCTCTCCGTCTAGTGGGAGAAGAAGCACCTGAATATTCATTACGGACTAGGCAGTGACAATGATGCAATAAAAATGAAATAGAAGGACATGAACTAGACCAGTAGGTGAAACACAACCTAATGGGAGATTCTTTTAGCTCTGAGCACAGTGTACCACACTAGACTATTCTCTAGCAACCTGTACTTAAACCATGCCCAATTCAATTGTGTGCGGAGAAGGAAGTAGATTGCAAAACCACCTAAAAGCCTAGTATTTACCAGAACTAGTGGAGATGTCTTAACCTTTTATCCAAGGTGTAGTACAGATGAGATCACAGCTGTACCCATTCACTGTTCAGCCTTCTGTTGAGAGGCTCTCAGCTGACCATTACATACCCATTCAAGACTCTGCTTAAGCTGTATTTTGAATGCCTGAATTAGAACCTCTGCGCTGGGATACAAAATACAAACTTTTTGAGGTATGGTTTGTGCCAAACAGATCTACCATAGAGCCTTACTTAGTTCTCCATTGTCCTATCCTACCTCACCATTTTACTCATCATTTGCTAGTTATTGTTATCGTAATTTCTTAAAACATTGTGCATTCAAAGAAACAATTAAATTAAACTTTGCTTAAAGCCTCCTATATTGTCTACCCTCAACTGCCTTGTTAAGCTAAGTAACAATAATACACAATTAAATAATAATTAGATAATGACTTTTGCTGAGGTGAAATTATAATTAATGAAGTTTAATTTAAAGTATTGACCTTGAGGGATAATAAACCATGCTAATTGAAACTAGAAGTTAATATATTATACTACAGATTTTGAAAACACTGGAGACTTTAGGGAGGTATGACTTTCCTCCTTTCCTCAATGACATGGGCTTGGTTCGCTTTTTTGCCTTTGGGGGATGGACAAATGTATTCTCATAGATTCAAATGCAGCAGTTAAAAAAGATATTGCTGAAGGTGAATTAATTTAATCCATATCCTAATTTATATTGGAATGGACTGGAAATGTTCATACTGTCTTGCATCTGAACTATGAAGTCCAACAGCAACAAATAACATACAGTGGCTTCAAAAGCTGTTCTTTCTAGATTTGAGACAGGACAACAATGATTTACATAACTTTATCTTGGTGACTTTCATGCTCTTACCAAGGTCAACACATATTGATTATCATTACGCACATCAAAATGCCAATTAATTAAAAGACTAGGAATGTTAAAATGTATCATAACACAAAATTAATTGCATGTATGTTCAGATGAGTTACTCCCTCCTATGTCCGTAAAATGTGCAAAAGAAACATGGCTAGCAGGTTGAGGGAGGTGATTCTCCTCCTCTGCTCCACTCTCATGAGATGCCACCTGGTGTACTATGTTCAGTTCTGGGGCCCACAACATAAGAAGGATATGGACCTGTTGGAGTGAGTCCAGAGGTGGGCCATGAAGATGATCAGAGGGCTGGAGCACCTCTCCTGTGGAGTCAGGCTGAGAGAGTTGGGGTTCTGCAGCCTGGAGAAGAGAAGACTCTGAGGACAGCTTATAGCAGCCGTCCAGTACCTGAAGGGAACCTACAAGAAAGCTGGAGAGGGACTTTTTACAAGGGCATGTAGAAATAGGAAGGGGGGTAATGGCTTTAAACTGAAAGAGAGTAGATTTAGATTAGATATAAGGAAGGAATTCTTTGCTGTGAGCGTGCTGAGGCATAGGAACAGGTTGCCCAGAGAAGTTATGGATACTCCGTCCCTTGAAATGTTCAAGGTCAGGTTGGATGAGACTGTGAACAACCTGGTTTAGAGGAAGTTGTCCCTGCCCATGGCAGGGGGATTGAACTAGATGATCTTTAACGGTCCCTTCCAACCCAAACCATTCTATGATTAAAGATCCTATTCAACTTGTTAATACTATTATGGCAGTATTTTAATTTATTTATGGCAGAGGGATGCCTAGTAAGGAGTTCTAGGTATTGTTTTGTGGTAAATAGAATTAATCTTTTTTGAATTTCTGCCTGAGATTAAGGTGAGCAATAGGTTCATTGACAGATTGCTGCTATGAAATTCTGTGGGAATAAACACCAGTATGAGAGGCATCTTTAATTTTCCTTTCATTTGTATTTTTTTAAAATGCAACCTCAAGTGATACTACCAAGCTTCCTCTCATTTAAAATAACATCAATCCACCTACTACAGAAAAGTGGTCATATGGATATTTGGGATAAGAATCCACAGAATGCTTGTAATACAATATAATTTCATTGATTATTTTTCAGCTTTGTAGGAGCATGCATCTGGTGATACCACCCCACAGCTTATCTTGAAAAGAAGTTTGTTCAGTGAATAGTTTCACTGATTTCAAATAAACTCAATAATCAGTATTGTTTTGATGAACAGAACACAGTCTTGGTTCCCCGTTGTTGTACAACAGCATACATCCACTGATTCAGGTAGAATTGCAGTGATTTAGACCAGCTGAAGATGTGGCACATAAATCACAAAAAAATGCTATTCCAGTACACTGGGAAATCAGTAGGGCTGTTTGGAAAGTAAAGATCATCTGGAAATTCTGGAGCTGTTCCTATAAAGCTTAAGCATAATAATTATTATTGATGGTATATTGCTTCTCTATTTCCAACAGGATGGCAGAAGGATTGCAGAATAATGTATAAGATGTATAAGGATGGCAGAATAATATATAAGAATAGATGTTTTGGGATTAACTTCCTTATGCATAAAACACCTTTCCTCAATTCTGATGAAGGCTTTTTGCCAATGCTTTACTAACAGTAAGTGCTGATGGAGGGAGACAAAAATAGCTTTCTGTGAGATATACTGAGGCAGGCCAGTCTGACAGAAAAAATCTCATTTGTTTGTGTCCCAGCCTCCCATTTACACTGCTAAGCCTTTAAAATCTTGGCAGCATGGGTCCTGGGTCCTGAACACAGTTCCTCTTTCCACTTGCATTTATAATGCAACCAGAAAGGCATCTTGGTAGAACAGTCACCTTCATTTTGACTTATAAAAAGAAAATTGTTTAGACTGCAACGATAGTTAGTTGGAATGTGTCTTGAAGCAATATTTCAGTGCTGCATCCTGTGCTTAAGTGCTTCCATCTTTCAAATAAAGCATCTACTCCTATTCAGATAAAGAACAAGAGATCATCCTCTTCTTTGTATTTTCTTTGTCGTATTTCAGTTTTAACTCTGACCTTCTCAGAAAGACAGGACAGGGAAACTTGTTAGTGAGTCTAGGGCACTGTTTTTCAGCCTCTGTTGAAATGTAAGATGTAAATGTTGATTCAGAAGGGGCTATGGAGCTTAGCAAATACTTTGTTTTCAAAGACAGAATGAAATACAACAGATTTTATCTAGAAAAAACCCTGTATACTTAAGTTAAAGCAATGTTGAAGATACTTTAAACTCTGATTTGAAAGCAAACTAGCCCTTGCTTTTACTTCATGGATAAATTCCCGGTGAGCACTCGATTGCTGAAATACTTGTTACTGGGTAATTAACAGCATAAGGATTTTAGTTCCTTTTATTTAAAAAAATAGGTTACATAAGTTATCCATATGTTTCAAGGTCTGAATTCAAGATTTTTTTCAACTGTACCTTTTGATGAAATGATATGAACGTGTATTTATTTTCAATGCACTGACTTTACTAAAGCAGTATTTTAGCACTGTTCTAAGCATCAGCTTTATGAAAGATTATAAATATATATCCATATATGTATATACATATATGTGTGTGTTTGGTTATTTTGAAGAAAAGAACCGGTTATTTTGAAGAAAAGAATCTGTTACTTCCCCTTGGAGTGCTGTGACTAATTGCATCTGAACCAGAGCAATTTTAGTGTGAATACTCCGGGGCATATTTGCTTTTGCCTCAGTTCTGCAGAGCTGTGTGAAGTGCTGAGCATCTACAATGTTCTCCCCCTTCACTGGCATTCACTGAGAGCCACTGAGTACCTGCTAGGATTCACTCCTATGCTCAAGGACATTTAGAGGACTATGTAAACTGCTAATGAATGACTGAGTCATGTTATATTCATTAACATTATCTGTAAAGCAAGGCTTTCAGGCAATCATGTAAAAAAAACCCAACCCTCTATTGTCTGTTACACATGCAAAGCAAGAGAGAATTTTTAGTGTCATCTGGTTTTCATGGACTGAAGCTCCTTATAATTATAAACTCTGTATTAATCTATATTAATATATTCACACTAGATTACTGTGATTAGTGTTTATATATATAGGACACAAATATGGAAACACATCCCATGTGCAAAAATAGACAGTGAGATGAAAAGTGTAGAAGCTGCAGTTCTGCACAAATGACTCTGATCACTTAATGACTCATAATGGCTCACTGAGAATCTGAGGCGTAAAGTAATGAAGTTTAGCTGGTTGACAGCCACCCACGTGACAGCCTGTACAGTAATTCAGTGATACAGCAATGATATTATGTTACAAGATTTTAAAAACTTTTGAGTGAGTCAATGTGAAGTTTGGACATGTGACAGAAAATCCAACTTGCAGGTGCCTCTTTATGAGATGCATCTCAATTAAGCATTGAAAATGAACATGCAGTTTCTTCTGGAAATGGGCTTGTGGCTTGGTGCCTACTGGGCAATTGCCTGCATCAGAAAACTTGCACATTATTTGCTACAGCTCAGTACACATTTCCATCTCCAGTTTCAGGCAAAACCCTTAAGGCAAATGTCCATACAGTGAGTGACCTCAAAGCCCTGAGTGAATGGAAGCTGTCCTATAAAATGATGGTCCTATATCTTCTGTATGTTCTCTGGTTTTGCCAATAAACAAGATGCCTATTTTGCAGTCCTATCTGACTTTGGGCAAGTGATAAAACTAGGAGAATGTGCTCTCTTGACATGCAAAGAGATAAAAGATTTTCCTGTCCCATCTCAGTAACAGCAAGCAATTAGTTCTGGTACAAAGAACATCATCCTTTAAATTTGTGTTTTTAGGGAACTATTTTTGAATATTCTTGTAAAAAATGCAAACAGTGTAATTTTGTGGGAGCAATTACAGTTCAAGTAACCTTATATATAAAGCTGTTTATTTAGAATGATTCAACTCAGTATTTAGGATTTTTAAGTAACTCCCCCCTCCTCCAGTTTGCTCAGTATTTGCTTAGCACTCATAGGTAATCCTGAGTATTCAAAAATGTAGACAGAAATGGAAGGGAAAAGAAAAATGGAACATCCTTTCAAAAGCATTTTTTCCTGGAGCTTCCATTGCATCCCAATATTCTTCCAGCAGGTCTCATCCCAGACTGTTAACCTCATGTTCAGATCAAGGATGTACTTAATCTCATACCTCTTTTTATGCATGTAAATTTCCTTATTGGATCTGAACATTCCCACCCACCTGCCCAGTTATTCTAAAAATGTATATTGAATAAATCATAACTCAAAAGGCAAAAACCTTTAGTCTTGGGTTTTGATTTGTTCTTTAAAAAAGCAGAGAATTTTAACTAGACTGAAATTCAGATGTAACCATTAAATAGATGGGTTTTGAAGGTGTTTGGAACTGGGGTTTAATTCTGAATTATTTCTAACATTTTTCAGAAAGCACTTGTCCAATAGAAAAATGAGAACTGAAAACTGTACATAGAACAACTATACTTAAATGACATCCACATAAGGATTAAGACATGATAAAAGCTGGTGATTTTATAAGAAATGTATTGTTCTCACATGTACTAACAAAGGTTACTTTTAAGGATAGAAGTATACGACAACTCAGAACGAGGAATATAATTTGTTAGCAGAATGTTTCAGAATGTCCTTTTGTCCTGTACCTCACTGAATAATAATGCAGAGGGTATAAGGCTGAAATGTTTTAGATTATTAAAAACTCCTTTCCACTGAACAAAAATGTGATTGGATGTCTAGTGAATTGGACTGTGAAGAAGTACATGATGATGGTTAGAGATTAAAAATAACCTGTGCGGACTCTGTTCAAGTGTTCTCATAATCATTTAAATATGAAGTAGTATGAAACACAAGGCTGTTCTAATTGACAGGGATTTTAATAAGAACTTTGTGCTAGCAGGTGGCTGAAATTTCATCCATTACCAACAGTGCAATTTCATAGGCACAAAATGGAGTCAGAACAAACTGTACCTAGTGTTCAAATGATATATTCTAGTCTTGTAGTAAGAAAATGAAAGGAACTATTCTTTTTTTTTTTTTTTTTTTTTTAAATAATAAATCTTTTGACATTAGACAGCATTGTATTAACAGGAATTCTAATTCTAATTCTAATGTTGCTACTGTATTGTGACTTGAAGAAGCTGCAGGCAATATTTTATGAAATGAATGGAATGGAACAACACACATGCATGTTCATTTGCACATGCACTCAGAATAGCATATCTACTCACTAAAAAACTTAATGTAATTGCAGAGCAACGGTCACAATATAGTTAATTCTTTCCTTTGCATGTAGCATTTTTGTTTACAGATGGATAATAATTGCTTGTTTATTTAATAGAATGTCACTAAATTTAAAAAAAAAAAAGTTGAAAATCTTTCATAAAAGGTACTAGGTTATCTGCAGAAGACAGTGACATGCTGTGACTTTTCTGCAATGATACAGTATCGTCATGCATTATTATTTTGAAATAGCATCACCATAACTGCACAAATGATCTTCCTCCTGTACAGCCATTTAAAATTATATACACCTGGATGCTACTGCTTTGCTCAGGACTATGTACAGATGGATTTCCAGTCCTGCCTGACACAAGTCTGCTTCTTCCACTGGAGAAAGCCTGAATATTTTCCATATCACTCACACAGCACGAGAAGGTAATGATTGTCGTATTGATGCATTTGCTACATAATAAATACTCTGACAACTCTTGGATGACAGTGCTGTTTTTGAACCTCTCATCATGTCTCTCTCCCATGTGGAGAATAATCTCTATGTTCTTCTATCTTAAACATTATTTTCTTTTTCTGCCTCATTTTGATAGCATCAGGACATACACTGACTGAAGACTTCCACCAAATGTGCATACAGAGGTATGAAGGAGATAAAAATGTTGACAGATGATTACTTTTGTCATGTATGAGTTGCCTATGCAAATACAGTCTTCATTTGAAAAGGATTGCTTTAAACTCTCTTGGTCAAATGCAAAATGATTTTCACAGGTCACCAAATGTTGCTGCCAAATTTCAGATTTCTAGCAGTAACCACACAGCTCAGATGCTACAGCACTTAAAAAGTAGTATGCAAACATTATGCTAAACTGCCAGTAATGAATTTTTATTTACATTCTACAGTTTTATAGATAGTTGTGGTGGACTGACCCTGGCTGTATGCCAGGTGGCCACAGAGCCACTCTACCACTCCCCTTCCTCAGCTGGACAGGGGAGAGAAAATATAATGAAAGGCTCATGGGTCAAGATAAGGACAGGGAGAGATCACTCAGCAACCACCAGCATTGGCAAAACAGACTCCACTTGGGGAAAAATCAGTTTAATTTATTACCAATCAAATCAGAGTAGGAAAATGAGAAATAACAACTAAATCTTAAAAGAAACATTGCCCCACCCTTGCCTTCTTCCTGGGTTCAACCTTGCTCCCAATGTTCTCTACCTCCTCCCCCCGAGCAGTGCAGGGGAACAGGTAATGGGGTTATGGTCAGTTCATCACATATTGTCTGTGCTGCTCCTTCCTCCCTGGGGGAGGACTTCTCACACTTTTCACCTGCTCCAGTGTGGGGTCCATCCCACAAGAGACAGTCCTCCATGAACTTCTCCAATGCAAGTCCTTCCCACAGGCTACAGTTCTTAATGAACTGCTCCAGCAAGGGTCCTTTTGTGGAGTCACAAGTCCTGCAAGCAAACCTGCTCCAGCATGGGCTCCTCTCTCTCTCTCTCTCCATGGGTTCACAGTTCCTGCCAGGAGCCTGCTCCAGTGNTCTCTCTCTCTCCATGGGTTCCCAGTTCCTGCCAGGAGCCTGCTCCAGTGTGGGCTTCCCATGGGGTCATAGCCTCCTTCGGGCACATCCACCTGCTACAGCGTGGAGTCCTCCATGGGCTGCAGGTGGATATCTCCTCCAATGTTAACCTCCATGGGCTGCAGGGGAATCTCTGCTCTGGTGTTTGGAACATCTCCTCCCCCTCCTTCTTCACTGACTTTGGTGTCTTCATAGTTGTTCCTCTCACATATTCTCACTCCTCTGAACCCACTGCTGTTGTGCAGCTGTATTTCCCCCCTCCTTAAATATATAATCACAGAGGCACTACCACCATTGCTGATTGGCTTGGAATTGGGCAGTGGTGGGTCCATCTTGGAGCTGGCTGGCAGTTGGTTCTGTCAGACATAGGGGAAGCTTCTGGCAGTTTCTCAGAGAAGACACCCCTGTAGTCCCCCCACGTCCAAACCCTTGGCATACAAAAGCAGTCCAATAGTTGAACCATTTTTATTCAGACATTTCAAGGACATGAGTTGTGCCTTGTTAGATGAAAATTCAACACAAATTGCTCTGAAAAAGACTTCTGATTTCTCACCTGTTAAAAGTGACCATTTAAAGAGAAAGCTATTTGCACTGTTAAATGTGGGTAGAATTCTGGATTGCATATGCAAAAGGGGTTTTACTATTATTTCTGACTTGTGCAAATAGGATCTGCCTGTTCGTGTAACACAGAGCAGCCAGGTAGCAAACGTGGCTTGTATCAGCTGTAAGAAGAAGCTAATTACCTATATCAGCACCGCAGCTGTAGCTCCTTGCTAAGGATGAGAAATGATGTACCTCCCTTTATACAGGAGTTCGTTCAGTACTATTTCATGCATAATTACGTTCCTCTACGACTACCAAAATGCCGGGGGG
>VZTL01011915.1:0-10685 GCA_013400535.1 Scopus umbretta
ACTCCTCACTTTTCCCATATCTCACAGCAGTGTGAACTCCACCAATGGGTGATCACTGCAGCCCAGGCTGCCTCCAATCTTGATGTCACTGATGAGCTCTCTTGCATTGGTGACCATCAGGTCCAGTATTGCATCCCTCTCTTGAAGTATACCTCTCTCCCTCTCTTGAATTGCTGTGGAAAGGAGAATCATGTGGAAGAAATGAGAGACACACAGTAAGGAAGTGACATCTTCAGAGTTACTGTATCCCTTATATATGGCAGGGAATATGTGTCCTAAATATCAGGGAATCATGTATATGCGCAGAATAGGCACAGATCCAAATTTAGGTTTACCATTGTCAAGTGAAAGTTCTGAAGATGTGTATAAATCCTCTTTTTTCCATCACTATAAGATTGACAAGTGGATAGGGTATAGCCTGGAGATTCTGATTTTTCTTTGACTAACAAGAGGTTACAGGTTTTGTATTGACCTGACAGTGCAGATGTTGGACTTCTCTGGGCTTGTATGGTAGGTTGACCTTGCCTGGATGCCAGCTGCCCACAAAAGCTGCTCTATCACTCCCCTCCTCAACTGAACAGGGGAGAGCAAAATATAACTAAAAGCTCGTGGGTTGAGATAAGGACAGGGAGAGATCACTCAGCAATTACCGTCATGGGCAAAACAGACTCAACTAGGGGGAAAACAGTTTAATTTATTACCAGTCATATCAGTGTACGATAATAAGAAATAAAAACTAAATCTTAAAACATCTTCCCTTTAACCCTCCCTTCTCCCCAGACCCAAATTTATTCCCAATTTTCTCTACTTCCTACCCCCGCAGGGGGACAGGGACTGGGGATTGTGGTCAGTTCATCACACAGTGTCTCTGCTGCAACTTCATCCTCAAGGGAAGGACTCCTCACACTCTTCGCGTACTCCAGTGTGGAGTCCCTTCCTGTCACAAATATGATTTTTTACAAGGCTTTTAGCAGCAATTTAGGGTTTATTAATATTTTTGAGATAGAGCTCAGAATTAGGTTGTATAATTCTTAAAAGCATTTAAGCATCAGGCAATGTAACAGAGCAATTCAATGGAACTTTTTACAATCAAGATAGCGACTTAGTTAAAGATTCGAGAATAGCAAGGGTCACCCAAACTTTACAGCAGGGTTGCACACACGAGGTTTAAATCAAATCACACAGATAGACAGACTGACAAACAACTCTAAATCAANTCACCATGGTCTTCCCCATGGACTGCAGGGGAATCTCTGCTCCTGTGCCTGGAGCACCTCCTCCCCCTCCTTCCTCACTGACCTTGGTGTCTGCATAGTTGTTCCTCTCACATATTCTCACTCCTCAGTCCAGCTGCAGTTTTTGTGTCCTGCTGTTTTTTCACCCCCTTCTTAAATATGTTATCCCAGAGGTGCTACCACCATTGCTGATTGGCTTGACCTTGGCCAGCAGTGGGTCAGTCTGGGAGCTGGCTGGCAACTGGTCCATTGGACATAGGGGAAGCTACCTCTGTAGCCCCCCTCCACTACCAAAACCTTGCCACACAAACCCAATGCTGTTTGCCTTCAAATCAGAAGTTTTTAGAATTTTTTAGCTGCAGTAACTTTTGTGTATGGTCAAGTGGCTATTGCTTAACTAGTGTTATTTCAGCTCCACCAATACGACATACAATAAAAGGCAGGGAAAACTAGGTCATCACTGGGTAACAAATAATAGCTCTCTGTGTTAATTTGGCTGGGAAAGACTGCTTTGCAACTTTCAAACTTTAGCTGCAAGTCAATGAAAAGGAAGCAGAATGTGTAAATATAGTGTCTAAACCCAAGCATATCCATGGCTGAGGAGGAAGAAAACAGCACGAAGAACATCATACTTCCTCCCAGAGGAGAGCTTGGTACTCTGATTACGTGTAACCTCCATGTCCTGTGGTGGCACGTGGGCTCTGAGGAGCAATGGAAAGGTGAACGTAACACCAGAGAAAAGAGGCAGAAGTTTTTATATATCAGGAAGTTTTTAATTATCAGCTTTAACTCTACTAATAACTAATATACAGTATTGTAATTGAACTACAAATAAAAGCTGCTGAATTTTGTTTAGACAGTCTAAACATTAATTGGAGTAACAATGAGTTTTTAGCTCTACAAATAAAATTTGAACCATTTTAGTTGTAACAAAATTTTGAATTGTAATAATTTTGACTGTAATGACAGGCACATGCATGGAAAAACTGGGCATATAACAAGGAAGTAAAACAATTTACTGCTTCAATCAATGCACTTCTAAGGGATTCTTGAAGAATTGAAGAATTTGCAATGCCAAATCATTCATAGTTTGGTAGATAATAAGTATTATACTAGGAATAAATAATTCCCCCATGAAGCCATGGTGGGAGAAACTATCAGCAAGTGTCCTTCTGTCTCTCTGAACTCCTCTGACCAAATATTTTCACTTTGCAAGTTACAAGAAAAACTACCTCTTTTTTTCCTCCTGGTTGTTTAAACAAAGGCTTCATATGGTGAAGGATTTACATTTTATGCTTAATCAAAGTTACAAGAAGCAGTCTGCTTCACCTAATTATAGGGAGGGAATGAGGATTTGAACAGGATTTAAAGTAGTGAAAAGCCTGAAGAGATTTACATTTAGTAAAAGCAAAGTAGGAAGGATTCCTGGAAGATGTGGGTTTAATGAATTATTTGAAAGAGGAGAGAGAGGGCACTTGGCAAAAAAACACAGAATTGAATGTTCATTGCACATTTAGCATTAGGAGAATAATAGCATAAAGCATGTGCTTTAAAGATATAATGAAGAAGTGCATAATTCCGAAGCACGAAAGTTTAGAGCTGAAATGTACTTTGCCTGCCGAATGGGAATATATATGTAGAATATCTATTAAGTAATAAGGGTAAAACAAGTAGTGGCTTCAAAGTCCTCACTGCTTTTATTAGCTCATGAGCACAAAGTGGATTTGTATTTTATGAACCAGAAGTGACAGCAAGTGTATCAATGCATATTTCTTAGGTTATTTTATGTGGTATAGTCATTGTTGCTTCCTGAACACTAATAATATTCTATACAAGGTGAGAATTTGTTACCAACAGTTTAATTTAATTTCATTTTTTTGGGGCGGGGTGGAGAAGTAATGAACATTTAATGAAATTAACATCTTAATGAAATTGTAAATTATTTCATTTGCAACTATTTTGTTATTTAATAAATCATATGGATGAAATGTGCCAGAAAAGCAAGATGCTAAAATATTATACATATCATATAAAAGCTTCCAAATGGCATATAACTGTATTCATATAAGACTGCATGTTGAACTACAAATTTCTATTCCATTATCAAGCAAAGATGGTTTTTGAGTGCTTTTCTTATTCTCCTCCTCCACAAAAAATCCGTGCTCCTCTTTTTGTGTAATCATATACATTCCGTAATATTGCCATATGAAGTGTTATACAAAAAGAAAGGAAGGAGGAATAGGTGAGAACCATTATGACTTTAATAAATTTAGTTTTCCTAAGACAAAAGCCTACTAGAATTAATAGAAGGAAAACACATATATCTTATACATGTCTTATGATCTTTTGGGATTCCTTGTGCTTTTTTACTGTAAAACTTCATCCTAGGCTAGTGTTTTCCATTTTATATTTATACACTTGACTATACTTAAATAAATGTTATAAATTGTTATGTAGTAGTAGGTTTATCACAGTTAAACCAAATTCTATTGATTCACTAAATCATGCTTTTGTATGTAGATATAATTTTCCAGATGTATGTTTCTAAACTACAGATTCAGCATTATGCACAAGAAAATAGTTTTTATTTCATTGTTTTGTTCAACTGACTATTGTCAGTCAATTCAGGCTTAAATCCATATAATTGTTTTGCATTAATCACAGTCACATGATTGTTAAATGGTACCACAACAGATTAAAATTACCTCAGGCTAACACTAACAATGATTTCCCACAGCCTTTAATGTTTAGACTTCTTTTACAATGAAATACACTTCCTGTACCTGTAATGCTTAAGTTATACAGAAGATTTCACACTTTTTCTAAGAAGGAAAAAAGCACATTTTATTGCATCTGCTGTCTTGAATAGTTTCATAGTATTGCTACCAATGATACACTACAAGAGAAAACTGCTATACTTTTATTATAATTGTAAAGAGATGGTGTTGTAAAACAAATAGAAATTTTTCTGACACCTGATGTAGAAATATTTTCATGATCACTGTGCAGTCAGGCTCTTTGTGAACTTTGTAATATGCCCACTAATCAAATGCAAATGGGAAAACTTTTAAAATTAATCTCTTCGGGGATGTTCTCACTTCGGGATGTCATCTTGTTACTGAATAAAATGTGCTATAGATGAGAGAAGTATTTTGCATTTAGGAGTACTTTTGGTTTTGTGGTTTGGTTTGGTTGTTTTGTTTTGTTTTTTTTCCAAGTTCCCATACAGTTTTCTTGGTTTATACTTTTCTCACATCAACATGAAAGCTGACAATGCGGGACATTAAGCCTAAGCAATAGGTATGCGTGGATATATATATATAAAAAAAGAAGATGTGTCCCTCTCAAGTTGAAAATTCTTCATTTTTAAAACCAAAAATTATATTATGTCCTGTAATGAACTGGATTTTCTAAATTCTAGGCATTCAAATTTCTAGGTTCAGTTTCAGAAAGAAAGAGAGGGAGAGAAGGAGACAGTGACTTCGAGAGGCAGAGGGAGATGCCAGGATGCAACAGTCAGTGGCAATAAAGGACATATACCTGTGTTGCGGGAAATCTAGTTTTGAATACTTATTTTGCCCTAGTGCCATATTATTGCTGTTCTCAGCTGAGTTGCTTTCAGTCTCTGTTCCAAGCTGTATAAATAATTAATTACAGGCAGAAGAAATAAAAGAGAGGCTTGAATCTTTTATCTTAATGTGAATGTTCAAGTGTCAAGCTACTAGAAATATAGAAAGTGGTCTTCATCTCTTTTTTAGAAACCTTTTGGAAAGATTTTTCTAATTGATAGGAACTTTAAAATAACTTTTACCTTTTTAGAAGGACAAGAAAGCATTTCCCATACATATTTATGACCAAGTGTCAAAGATTTTTAAATCTTCTCAAAAACCAGTAGCTTTGCCTGAGGAAAATGTATTACCTGCCACTTTGACTTGCAATCCTGTCTGTCATTAAGCATTATCTTTAGCAGTTTTAACTCAAGGTATATGTTTAAATATTTCTGACATCATCAATTTAAGCAAAAGTTTGGAATGGACAGGGGGTGACTCTTAGGCTGAATGAATTATAAACATCAGACTACTACCCTGAACAAATGCATCACCACTCACCACTACTGCTTCCCGAAGCTGGGCATAATTCTAGCTACTATACCTGATTTGAGAAAGGCAACAGAAACAGGAGATTTATAGGCAAATTTCTTTCTGGCATTAATTTGTTATTTATTGCAATATCCTCTGGAAGATAATATATAGAATATTTCCCCTCTTTTTTTTTTTTTTTTTTTTTAAATTTCCTCCCTCCCCCTGGTACCTTCTCANTGTGAAGTGTTTTCGTGCTCAGAAAGACATCTACTTTTATTTTCCAATGTCAGAAAATACCACTCTCCTGCATCATTACATTATAATAGAAAAGTAATTTCCTTCCTCAGTAAGTGGAGGACTGCCTTCATTGACAAGAAAAAAAAAAAAGAAAACAAAGTGAATTAAAGCTTAAAGCAAGTATCAATGCATTGCATGTTGCATCATAAGCGTGAAGGGTAAGATAATATTTGTACTGTGACATTGTGCAAGTCATAGTGAAAGCTAATTGCAGTGTGATTTCCTTGATAAGACAGCACACTGAAAAATGTTGGAAAGAAGACTAATTTTAGGGCATTAAAATTCTGATGTTACTATTAAAAATGTCATTTTGATGTTTGATGGCAAGATTTTGCAATTTACTAGAAACACTATTCTGTAATGCTATTAGATACTTTGGTACCAATGATGGCATGCCATTAACATTATGTAAATCACAATGTGACAGTTTTTGACAACACATGATAACTAATAATGATGGAACTTTATGGATTATTTCTCCCCATTCTGCCTCAAAAATTGCCAATTTTGACACCAGATGAGCAAATGTCTACTGAGACTTTCTTTTTCTGCTTGTGAATTTTTAAAGTAGCATTAAAATTTATGTTAGAGTTAGATGATTGCAGCTTTAAGATCTCCAGTGCAAACATACTTTCTTTTATTTACAGTGGGCACATGAAGTTTTTCTTAATAATGTCTAGAATCCTCCCAGGCAAGTAAGCCCATAGAAGAGAGTAGTGACATTTACCTTAATCAAAGTAGCAGAATACAATTCAGTACAAAATTGTTTGCAGAACAATATTGCACATTGTATAACTGTATGTGTCCTCCTCTGATATTGGAATATCATCTGAATCCGTATATCTTAATGGATTTAAGAAATAACTGAAGCTAAGAAGAAATGCTCAGCCAACTGTTGAATATAGTGCATGTTATTCACAAACAAGAGCCTAGGATTTAAGCCCCACAGGATTTTGATTAAATGATGACTGTCTCCAGGCAGCAGTGCTAGTCTGAAGATCCTTGAGAGCTCTGAGCTCCTCCATGGTTCACTAACCCCTGAATAGTCAGGAGAATAACATGCTATAATATGCTATACTATAGCAGCTATTAGGATCTGATGAATAAGCTGCAATATTCACATCGGTGTAGCTTCATGCCTATATTTTTTGTTTGAAAACAATCCTCTTAACAAAAGCAATAAAATTTAGACACAAAATGCCTGTAGGACAGTGCCAGAATGCAATCCACAAAACGTGAAGGTTTCTTAGGTTAAAATATCATACCAACGCAGAAAAGCAAACCCACTGAATTGTTTAAAAATTCCAAGGTATTTAGCAATGCTGTAGTTATTGTAGCGAATGAAGAGAATCACATCTCCTCAGGGGCTATGTTTTTAAGTAAGAGAAAAATTATCCTGAAAAGCATGGAAACCTTCTCATTTAAGGGAGGAACAAGCAATAAGCTTATTTAATTTTCAGAGAGGTTAAGAAAGAAATGAGGTATGATGTATGAAATTTCACATTCTATAAGAAGACATTTTTTCACTATTTCTTACAATATAAAAAACAGGATAACATTGAATGACATGTCAATACAATAGTAAACAGAGAAGTCTTTTAATACTCTTGTGAATAATGAAGTTTTCTCCAAAGTAAATATAGACAATGACATGATAAGGTAACTAAATCCCCACGCACTGAGATAGAATTCAAGTAATATAGAAGACAAATAAATACAAAAAACAACTCCCATTTGTCAATTTTACATGATATTCTGTATTACAAAGGTGAAGCTGTTCTTTATCAGAGACACGTGTTAGTACTAATTACATAAATATTATGATTTTTGATTCCTAAAGTCTTGTGACTAGGAATTAAGATTACTGCATCCTGGACCTGCTCGTTGTCATTCTCTTTCAAACTGCCAAATGTAGGCTAAGACAACACGGTGTTAAGCATGCAATGACTCCCAGTCACTTCTGTCTATCTAAAAATTGTGATTATGGCATACAAAGATGAAATAAAACAAATTGGGCATAATCACCTCATATTTAGAAACACCATTGTTATGGCTCAATAAGCCAAAACAGAGTACCAGGTAGGCCAAGGTAAGTTCAGACAAAACCTGACCAACTTGGGTCTTGAATTCTTACAAGTTAGTACAAAGCCTAAAGCCTGTTACTAGCAATAACCATGTTGTATTTACCGAGCTACGGGGCTACGTAAAATCAAGGTTTTATCTTTGCAATTTAACTGTTATATAGAGTTCTGTTCAATAAAATTTTAATATTGAATACTTGCATGAATAAAACCAGACAAACTTAACTCCTTTACTGAATATTAGTAGGAAAACCTCTCTTTAGTAGGATTATTTAAAGCATTATCTGACCACTGTTGAGTTAAATAATGCATTTTACGCACTGTTGCAAAATTGTCTGCATTGTCTGCCACCTGACAATGTTATTACTGTTAAGAGGGGTTTAGCTTAATCAACACATCCTTATGGCAAAGCAGTCATATGTTTGCATATTTAGACATCTTTTATTCTTTGCCAGTATTAGAAAGGTGACACACGGTTTCATTTCCCTCTTTCTGGCAATGGATCTGTGTTGGTGCCAAATGTCATTCAGCATCTTTTGGAACCAAAGATCTAGATGTCGATGAACATATATAAACTTAAGATAAAACAAAATACCAAAATGTGACTCCAGATATTTGCTGTCTTATTTTTCCTTTTTGATGGTTGTTAAACACATGCAGATTTCTGGAATTTGATAAGCCGAGATTCAATGTCCTCTTCGGACCGCCATGTATTAGAATATGTCTTAATATCTTCCTCCCCTCTTCCTTTGTCTCTCTTTAGGAATAGCCCCAAATGTACTTCCATTCTTTCTCCAAGAATTCTGTAGAAAGACTAACAGCATTATGAAGTCATGCTGGACTGCTGTATTTCCATACACAGTGTTTCCTATCATCAGAAAGCAGTTCCTAATATATATTACAGAGAAATATCAATGGAAACTTCTTTCTTCTCAGTAGTTTAATAAATTGTTAAGGTGCCCTAGTGTTTGAGTAGGACGCCCTTAGTGGTACAACCTATATGGAGACCAGAATGGAGGTTATCATAAATAACTTCATGAAGGGAAAGGATTTCATGGTGCCAGTGGTTCCAGCAGTTACTTCCAGGGCAACTGTGGGCACTGGAAGGCAAAGATGGGCACACAGCTTCTTGAGACCCTCCTGCCCATGTACTATGTGGCAGGTTTTAATGTGTTGTGTACTGGTAGGGGATGACTTGGTGTGGGTGTAGTTGTGCCAGGGATGTAGACTTCACACTTATTGATTAATTTTATTACTTCCTCAGAGTGGCTGAGCCTGTGGGTGGACATTCCACAAGGATCTTTGGAGGATCTTCCCCAGAGTTTGCTTTGCCTTGCTGCCTTATGCCACTGCCTTCCACGTGGATCACCCAGTCAAATGTTCCTTATTTGACCTAAGTTGACTTCATCCAGTCATGGCTCTATTTTTATCTACTGTTGCAGGTTAGTTCCTTGTGTCATTTTTGAGTACAAATCTCCAGGCCATCTTGTTTAGTTCTTCATGTCACTTTTGGACCACCACCATCACTAATCTCCAGTCAAATATTGCTTGCTTGCTTGCTTGCTTCCTTCCTTCCTTCCACCAAACAGGCTCGAAGTCAGTCTTCATTTCCTTTTATTTTGTGCAATAGCTATAAAGTTTACTATGTGTATATACATCTCTCTCTCTGACAAGGTTGTGGTTCCATTGAAGGGCTGTGCAAATTCCTCCACAAAACTTAGCTTTTTTGTAAACAGCAAGTTGACCTGATTGGTTAATTATATTGGAAATCAGCTGTTTAATCATCATTCTTTAAAATATTACTATTTCCATTTCAAATGTGCATTTTTTTCCTCTAACAAGGAGGATATGCAATTCATTGATAATATCAGCTAAAGCTGTCAGCCACACAACATAAAGAACAAAAAATATGAATTTAAGATGCTGCAAACAACCTATAACAGAAAAACTATGGACCAAACTCTTCCTGCCTATGACTGCATTATGTCAGTCTAAAATTCTCTCTGAACAGGGGAGGTTTTTTTTCCCCCTGTCGGTGTTGAGACAGATATGACATACACACACAGAGCAATTGTCATCAAAAAAGAGTGTTTAATTTATTGCTTAAACAAGACCTTTTATATCTTTCTTAAGAATGTGTGTCCATACATGATTGGCTCACTCTTGGCTCACTCAAAACCCAATAGTTCATAATTGGATGACTTTCTCTTTGTTGTAACTTCAGTAAGCTTTCTCTACTTGCAGTCTGGCAGTTCCTTAATCTTGTTTACCCAGCTCTTCTCGGGACTCTCCGGCCTCTTCAAAGGTACATGGGTATCTGCTCAAGGTCAATGTTAAACTTGCATTCCAATCCCTCGGACCAGCCAAGGTCTCCCACACCCCCCATCAGTATACCGTCATCTTTATGGATGCTATAAACTTAAATAACACTGATAGTGACTGTTAGCAATAGGGCAGCTTTTCCGTTGGAAAAAGTTTAATTTTAATACTAACTAGACCTAATAGAAAGAACTGTTTATCTGCTGTCATTACAGATTTCTTCTTTATCTATACAGGCACACACATGTCCACCAGCTTTTTATATGACTATACTGAAATGTGTTCATTTAGATGTAAATTTCATGTATATATTTAGTTTGTAATTATAGTTTGCTTGGCTTTAACTACCAGCTATTATCTGTGTTCTGTGTGGAAACTTCTCAGTCTAGGTTTTGATAATACAAATAGAGCAAGCTCTTTAAAAATCTCCCTGTAAGGTATATTCCTTATTTACATAATAATTTTTGTTGGAACTTAAGTTTTTTTATCCATTGAAAAATGTAGAGACCACAGCTTACCTCAGTATACCTATGAAGATATTAATAATATTAGATAAACAATATGCATAGTACTTACACTGAATATATTTTGAAAACAATGAAGGACTTATTTTAACTAATAAAACATTAAATCTGCAAAACTTATTTGTTTTACTGTTTGCTAAATGGCTC
>VZTL01011916.1:1093-18364 GCA_013400535.1 Scopus umbretta
TAGCAGTAACTGGAGGGAAAGTACAAACATAGGAGAAAGCATCACTTCCACGGGTCAGAGAAACAAGTATGATTCACTATGGTGACAAGGCAGACAGATATGGCTACCTGTAACAAAGACACCCCTGTAACCAGGACTGTGGGATCCGCACTCCACTACCAGTTTTATGCTATAGAAGGAGAGAACCAGCAGCTTTCCCCTGGTGCGATGCTCCCTCGCCCTGCGTGGCCATTGTATGGAAGCCAACTTCATCCATGTCAGTCTGGTTCCTTATCTCCTACTACTTCATATCTCTGAAAAAGAAACTTCATCACAAAGATGAGGATAAATCTATATTTGAAGGAAAATGCAAAAAAGTGCTTTTCTATATGAAACAAGACTTGAACTGTCCTTGGCCTAGAAGGCATGAAAACATCTGTCCATATGAAGATGAAGAACACATAGAAAGCTGGACACATAATGAATAACTGTTGAGCCTATAGCACTGAAACCCCTGTGCACAGTACCAGATAATAAGCTTGATTCTGGCCTAGTCTATGCCCTTCAAATGTATGAATGTTTAAAGTGTGTGGCCACTTTGATTAGTCAGTCTGGAGTGTAACTTGCAAAGCAATTAGTTTTAGGACTTAAAAAGGATGTATTCATGACATAGCTGTGCTGGTGAAGCTATTAGTTACGTTATTAGAAAGGTGTATCCTGAGGAGTCTTGAGAAAGACAGGAATAATCAGTTAGAAGAAACAATGTATCTTGAAGGATAGGTTAATGGTTGGACTTGATGATCTTAAAGGTCTTTTCCAACTTGTCATTTTATGATTCTATAAGGAAAGAGAGGAACCTTCTATTTTAGCATTTCCCAGGAATATTGGAAAGGTTACTTAACTATACCATGTATAGAACTGCAAAACCCAAACCTGTGAAGATTATCCGTAACTGTTAGCAATGGCATTGTTGTCTTCCAGCTGTGTATGTAAGTTCATACACACTGAGAAAACAATCTAGTTGCCCTGACACATTACTTCAGACATAGGAGTGTAGAATTGTTCAGTCTGGTATCCTGGAACACTGATGCTACATATGTAAGATGTTTTTAATATTAAAGGGAAACATATTTATTGCTTGCATTTGATCTGGCACTCTACCCTTGAGCCTGGGTTGCAATTTAGATATAACAATGTTTAGGCAACAGAATGGAGCCATTAATATTTATCTTTATCAAAAATAAGCCCTTATTGTAGTCACAAGGGAACACAGTATTTTCTAATTCATAGAATAATTTAGTATAGGATGAACCTCTGAAGTTTATCTCATTCAACCTCCTGATGAAATCAGGGCTTATTGTACTAATATGTTGTGTTAACATTCATTATTTCATATATGTCAATACAGGGTATGTTTTCACATTCAGACAGTAATATTTTTGTAGTTGAGACTGTACAAGACAGAAACATGCTCTTTATTCTGATGTTTGCATAGCTGCTGCTGTTGTAATAGGGCTTAGATCCATGACGGGCTTATAGATACTACAAAAATCCAAGTAATAGAGTTAAGCAAAGACAAATAAGCAAAGCATTCAACAGGTAGTCTAGCATTCCAGTTCATGCCCTACCAACAACTAGTCATTTTGCCACTGTCTACCAATAGATGATCTAGCTGCATAAACATGTGTAGAAGAATTGGTTTTTACCTCTTTAAGAAGACCAAATGTTTACATGCTACTACAATAAATCAAATACTACGGAAAAACTACAGTAAGCAAAAAGGGTAAAGAAATTAATATTTTAATGAAATCAAATTAAATCTAATCTTCAGGATAAATCTGTTTTCAAATAAACTGTCAATGATATAACAGATCAAAGTTTTGGGGGCCCTTTTTGCATCACACATTAAGAGATAAAATATTTATTTGATTTTTAGCAAGTTTTAGCAAGCTGGCAAGTGCTAGTCCACAGAGAACTGTAAATAACATTGACAACAATGGTCAAAATCCCATTATTTGTAATTCTATTGCTTGTACTTTTCTTCTTCTTCTATTAGTATTAGTAGTAGAACTGCCTCTTTTTGACTTTGACTTGTCTTTCACACTGCTTTTCTTCTGATATTAGCTAAATTAGACTATTAAAAAGGAGCATATTCTTCTGAGAAGAGTTGTGCTTACACGCATATATTTCAAGCTTGGAAGGAGTTGGAGGCAGTGTTCTGAATTGAAGGTATAATTTTTCAGCATTGCTGCAAGCAACAACAGAAGAGCTTTTGCAAGTTCTTTTAACATAGGTTCTCCCATGGGCACCAATGTGTTCATGTCATTTCTATAAGACAGACAACAGGAGAGCATGAGCCTTCTTAGAGAGACAGCAGCTTGTTGAAATAGAGCTTTGTTGAACAGCTTCATTTATTTTATTGGTCATAGCAGAGACTATTCAAGGCCAGTCTACTCTGAGTTTGCAGGAAACCTTTCCCACCTCTGGCATAGGAGGAGGCTCAGCAATAGCTCCTCTAAGCCAATATTCTGCTCCAATTCATGCAAGAATATTTATTGCGTAGACACAAACATGTTTACTCCTGGGAACTGAAAGCAGCACCAAGTGTTTCTCAGGTAAGAATATATTCCCCATCTTCCTTTCAGTCAAGGAGTGATATATTCCAAAGACTGTGAAAATGCACTTAAGTGCTCCTCAATATTGTAAAGTGAGACTGAAGGTGAGGTGGAAAAGCATGAAAGGAAAGCCTTTCTAAGAAATTTAAAAATAAGCTTTTGCAGTTCCCCATTTTTTTGTCAGTTTATTGTAGCAAACAGGACCATGTGGGGCAGAGCTGACCAGATTACTGTATATTTCATCATACAGACCAATCTCAGTTTCCAAAATGGGAAGAAAGCAGATGCAAGTGATCATGACAGGAAATGAGAAGCTGTAGTTATTCTAATGCTGCCTGACAGCAGGTGGCCATAAGCTGCCTTCACATATCATTTTTTAGTCTAACATTGTTCCAAAGGCACATTTTCTCAAGAGTAATAACTGTTACAAACGCAGGAAAAGAAATGGAGCTACTGAAGAAAACACAGATTTAGCAGTGTAGTGACCTGTCAATGACATTCAACATTTTTAACTGTGTGTTCAGTGTTTCTGGTATAAAACAAAAGCAAGGTACCTTTACAGTTGTACTGACCAAGGGCAAGAAATAGATATATTTTACATTGTCCTTAACTTTAACTATAGAGACCCACGTGGTAAAAATTCCCATTGCAAGAAATACTTACAGAAGAGCCGTTAGCAAAAATCAGAAAGTTTTCCATATGTTCCTTTAACTTCAATTTCTTCACAGCATATTTTTAAACAGTCTTTTGAAGGCAGTAGATTCTAAAAAAAGTTTGCCAAGTCTTTGTAAGGGAAATTTTTCTGGATTAGGCAACTTTTATGGAAACAAATTATAAGAACTACCTAATATAGAAGAATGCATTGGAAGGAAAATTAGCTGAAGGATTTTCACTAGAAAGCTCATCATACAGTAACTGTCTATTAAAACTATTTTAATCAAAATTATTTAAACTTTATTTCATTTTTCAGCAATGTACCCTAAGTAAAGTGGACACAACATTCACATTAAATGCCTAGAATTAGGTTAAAGCTCATTACACTTGGGAAAAAAAAAAACCACAACAGTGAGCCTAGGTTCTCCAACAGTTCTATTAAACAGAAACCACTAAACAAGTCATTCTTTTGTTTCATGCTGAGTGCCTATTAGTTTGCAAGCAACTATTTTTGCTTAGCTCACATAATTTCCAGAATTTTTGCACTATTTATAGGTGTGCGTATGTATTTATTAAGATGTTTTG
The DNA here is from genome assembly GCA_013400535.1 of Scopus umbretta. Taxonomy (NCBI): domain Eukaryota; kingdom Metazoa; phylum Chordata; class Aves; order Pelecaniformes; family Scopidae; genus Scopus; species Scopus umbretta. The sequence continues at coordinate 4,927 of VZTL01011916.1, forward strand.
ATTCTACAGTTATGGTTTTGTGTAAGGAGAAAATTTTAGTCCATCTTTGCCATTTCTTGGACATACCACAAGACGCAACTGAAAGTAAAAAATTATCCTGGAGGATTAATAGACATTTCTGTTCTTTAAGATTCTTTCACCTATAGGGTTCTTCATCAATAAACCTGGTTATATAACAGCAGAAGCTCCAAACAATACAGCCTTTGTTTGTATAGTTAATCTCACTGTAAAAAAAAAGGGCTAATCATTTTTCAGTGTTGCTTGTGTTCTGAAGCATTGCCAGAATATGTTTTACATATCTCAGTTGATGAATGTGTATGTGTTCATTTGGATTTTATTTATAAGACAAATGCTTTCCAGTGCACTATTAGGCAAATGCTGTTCCACTCAGAGTGGTTTCTCCCTAAGAGAAATTAGATGCTTGTTTGCCATTATTCATAAGATTTTTTTCATTAGAAAAGACTGGGCAAAAGGAAGAGTAAATCAATACACAAATTTCCATGCTTCTGCATTTTTTGGTACCCAAGCAGTACTATTTTAAAGCTCATGCCTTCTGGTACATTGCATCAGGCAACGAATACAACTAATCTTAATATATAAACAGAAAAACAGCTTTTCTTAGCAGATAAGCCAAGAACACACAAAAGACACTTCAAAAATTCTCCTAAACTTCATTGCACAACAGTTGGCAATGTCAGGCAGCTGAAGAGTTTTGTTCTTTCATAATTTGGTAATGTTGCTGAAGTGTTCTCAGCTAAATACCTTCCTGTTTAAAACAAAGGAGTCCAGCATTCAGTCTGATTTTTTAGCCTTTATGTTCCTACAGGTATAGCAAAAGACACCAGTGAAAATGGTAGAAGAGGTACACTTCTTTTTACTCAGACAGAAGGCAAAGTTTCTAACAAGAAAGTCTAGCTAACCCAAGTAAATGCTGTAAGTATCAGTAGAAAACTGAATGCAATACCTTTTTTTCCCCAGTTCTAGCACTCTAAGTGCTTTAAAAGACTAGACTAAACCAGACTAAACACAGTGTAAGGAGGAATACCCAGATCCTGCCATCCACCTGACCTCTTTCAGATGGTTATAAAAACAAGTCCTTTACCCCCAGCATGCTCTGTTAGCAATTCACGGCTTCTGGGGTTGCTGGGCTACACAAGTGGCAGAATCCTTCTGTTTTGAGCAGGCACCATGTTGCAACAATGATTTGAATTCGGTCTCTGGCAGACTTCTGTTAAATTAAAAACAGATAGATGAAGCAGTAACCAGCCCCTGGCTTTCCTTCATGCCTCTGACAGCTGTCACCATCCCCAAGGCAGGAGGGCCAGATCTGTTCATGAACAGCCAGTTTTCAGACTATCTTATTAAGCTAAACTGAATTTTAGCTTGGGTTTTAAGGTTTTCAGATAATTTCAAGGTAGCAGAGAACATATCTGGAGTAATAATACTAGGCAGTAAACTAGCCAGCTGAGAACGGAATATAAAGAAAATTGAAAACAGCAGGGAGCAAAAGCATAGAGCATTGAGTCTTCTGAATATGAATTGTGATAATAATTCTCCCAATTAGAAACTGTTCACTATCAAAAGCATGTTATGTTAGGTTAACTATAATGTTATAAAAAAATCAGAGAATTTGGACCCTGAACTAAAAAGAAGATGGTGGAAGTTATTTAATTAATGATATAATTCAACCTCACCCAATTCTGGAAAAATGACTAAATTTGCAAAGTGTTAGAGAATCAGCAGAATTTATCTTAAGGATCAAGTAACCTAGTTTTTAATTAATTAAAATTATGACTGTATTCTCCAGAGGACTTACTATTAGTGAGGTTATATAGAAAGTGTTTCACATCTGTTGTTAATGGAAAAACATTGGGTTTTTCCCAACTCCACAGCATTGTGCATGACAGCAATTGCCAGTAGAAATAGATTTAATGCAAGTCCCAAAATCCTTGCCTTCTTCAACAAGAAAAACTTGCTTTATTCCAGACAATTATGCTATGAAAAAACCAATATAACATTCCCTTCTTCATTCTAGTGATTCTGGGATGTCTATCAAGGAAGACTCTTTCCTGGATTCAACTCCAGTCCTCCAGACATGACCAAAAATTGCTTGTGCTTAAGAAAGTCCCCATCACTACAAACCGTCCTATTTTTTCCCTAAGCAGATACTGGGAAATGTTATGTATTGGATGAAAACAGGAAGCTTCAGTGTCTTTAAGCACTATTTTGAATCACAGAACAGAAGGAAATTACTCTTACACAATCAGCAAGCTCTGTTACTGTCCATGTTCATGCTAGCAGTTTTCCACAGCCAACAGTGGTGTATCACTGTCATTGCAGTCCTCAGTAACTCCCATGCCAGGTCATACAACCCAGTCCAAACACAGCAAGTGACAGCGATCTTGCACAAAAAGTAGTGCAGCACAAGTTCTACCAGACTGCATCTGTTTCCCTTACAGCTACTTCAGATTATGTCCTAAAATACGGTTATCTGTGCAGTTATATGGTAAACTGCTTCTAGCACTTACCTTAAAGAGGAGTTTGACTTGTACCAAGAACAGTCCAAGAACAAAAGTAACATTGTGGTCTACCCTCATCCTGCCATGGTCACTAGCATGGTTATGAGCCCCCTCGTTCACAAGAAGGATCTGGCTGATGAGAGTACAGGAGCAGCAATCAAAGGTAGACATGATCTGGAATAGGAAACTGCTGTTCCTTGGTTGGGGATGCCTGTATCTGAGAGATAAAGATTGTTAATTCCCCCTCAAAACCTCTTTGTTATAGTCAGTATGCGTCTCCATAGATCATTTATAATCAATTGGACCATAATCAAGTGAAAAACGAGGATGCCAAATTTAATTGTGCATCAGTGGGTACTCTAGTATTTGGTTACCAAAGAGCAACACAATGATCAGAGCACCATACCAGATTGTACCACACCGCAATCTGGACAGCAACAGCATAGACACAGCAGATGCAAGTGGTGTGGTTGCAACCTCATCCACCCTCCCCTGGACACCGTATATGTAGGAAGGTCTTCAATTCGATGCCAGCTAGAAAAGACACAATAACAGATTGTCTTTATGTGGCCTTTAGTGGTATAGGGAGTAACAGAAGATGAATTTACCAATAACAAGCCAGCAGACAAACTACTAAATCAGAGTATAAAGTTGAAGATAGACACAAAGGAAGAGCTGCTGGAGTCTTGAATGGAGAAGGACTAAAGAATTAAGTAGATTTCTTGCAGTGTTATAATAATCAGGAGAGAAAAAAGGTATCAAAAAAGTTCTGCTCAAAACTTCACAGAACTAAGGGAAAAAGAATGAAGATATTTGGTGGTGGGCCTTTTGATTTCTTTTAATTCTCTATATTATTGAATTTCATGTTTATGTTGTTTCAGACATAACCAGTTATTTCATACAGGAAACTGCCAGATGTATACCCTGTGCATAGCTCTCTGAATGTGCAGCAGACACTTCCTCAGGCATAAGAGTCCTGTCAATGTCATGCTTCCTGGTGGGAGCTGTGTGCAGGGAAGACTGCAGTACTTTGTCCTCATAGCTCCAAGTGTCTTGAGCAGGCTATGCCTATCCAAGCTTGGAAAGAAATGATTCAGAGGGGAGAAGAAAGCTAAGTGTTAGGAAAAGTGGACAGCAATCCCACTTCTCTGTCACTGTTCACTGTCTCTTGCAGTAGCAGAATGAGGGGTTGAGGTAGAAAGAACTAGCGTTAAAAGAAATGGAAGTAATTCCTTGCACAGCTGCCAAGACTCCTTTGGAAATCCTCATCAAAAAGACACCGTGGCTGGAAAGTCACATGCCTTTAGAGTGAGACTGGGCAAGTACTCTGTAGAGAAATCCATAACAGGTTATTACATTAACAAACCACATCAGACTCAGGAACTCCATGAGGTGAAAATAGGTGAAGGCTAATAATATATTTCATGGGAAGTATCATATCTGCTTGTCCTAGTGTGTCTAGTTGTGATCACTACTGAAGATCGTACACTGGATTACATGTACTTTTTATCTAAACCAATACAGCTATTCTTACCATCTTACTTTTCATTGCCTCATCTACCAAGTATCCAGTGTCATGACTATCTGCACCAAGCAGAAAAGCAGCTTAATTGATAAGCAGATTACAAGATTTTTCCCCTCCTATTGTGATTGTTCAGAATCAATGAACCGTTTGCTACAGGTAATTTCTTAGTGATACACAGGTCTACTACACTTAAAACCTGAGGACGTGAAGTCATCCTGCTCCGTGAAGCAGTATTGCAGAATGCTCTTTCCCCAAACTTTGGGATTAAAATATATCTCATAGAACCTATTTTCAAATGCTAACATATATGCTGCATTCTTTCTCTGCTGGCTCTATTTGTGTGGGAGCCCAGCTCTTTCTCTCATGAATGTTACAACAATCAATACTCACTCACTGCCACTGAATCACTGTGACATCATTTCAGCCAAATAAAGGCATAATTTCTTATTCTCAAACTTAAAACCATCTACCACACTAACATACTGTATAAAACTTAAAAGGTTTGTAGTTACAGTCAGACATTTGTATCATTCTATTTTATAATAACAGTAATTGAGTTTTTTTCAGCCTACTGTATTTAAGCAAACCAATACAAAGATTAAAAGTTTAAAAATATTTTTGATCTTTGTGTACTTCACAACCACTACTTCCATTTTCTTCCTTTAAACAAAACTGGTTGAAGAGTTCTGCCACAGGCAGATAAGCTTTCTTTAGTTGTTCGATGTTGCTGCATGCAGCCTTCACTATGATGCTCTGTGATATACAGGTTTCTCTCTCGCATGCAAACAAAATAGGCTCATGAAAATCAGAGACTGCTAAGTCTGGGACAGTGCTTCAAAGGCAAGATGCATTTATTGTGGAGTTGCCATAATCAGCCACTGGCTTACTGCTGTATTTCCAAATACTTTGTGCCGCCAGAAAAAGGTTAAGGTTCCTGCAAGAAGAGATTTTTCATTCATCAGAGTTGGACAGAGTGCAGATTACTTCAATAAGACAAAGTGTCACAGTTCATTAATGAAAGTATTTTCTGCATAGAGTCTCAAAACAATACATTGGGTCACAAGATACCATGTTAGTGAGCTTTAATACTCAGGATAAGTATCTACAGTTTTCCTGTATTGTTGTTATGCAAGTGTAGCATGGAAAGAAATATTCTGCAGTTCAAATTGCTCAATGCAATAAGAAATTTTTATTTCATACAAGGCATAAACATACACTTCAGCAAGGAAGAGTACAGATTATTGTTGATCATTCCTCCGCCCTCAAGATGAACTGACTCAATGCAGCCAGCTGCCTGTGCTAACCAAACCTCAACTCAACTACAAGGATAATAACATTGGATTTTCCACCATCACTTTCTTGAATCTATGTTCACAACTCCTACCATTTGACAAGTACAACTACTGGGTCAGCCTAGAGTTATAAAAGCTGACAGCTTGTGAAAGCTGCTACTAAAGATAAAGTTACACTTTCTTGGTAGTTAAATACCTCAGGGCATGCAGTGACATTTTCAACATTGACAGGATCCTAGTTCCTCCTACAACATCTTGAGAGGTTATGTTCCTGAGAGACTGTGAGAAGTCAGGCAAGTTGAGCTGAGAACCTGGAAATCAGTCTTTAGTAGAACAGTAATATTGTCAGGATGGTAGACTCACACCTACTCAGATCTTAGGGACAGCACTAGTTAGAACTCAGTAGAAACAAGGACACAAACAGACAGCCTTACTTTTTTTATAGAACATAGTATCTCTATGCAGAGGAGCTTTAGCCAGGGAAAGACCAGGCACTTCAAAAGGCAAATCATCTTTCTCACCAAGAAAGTGACTTGACTTTACAAAACAGAAGAAACAACAAAGGCCAAGACCATCAAATAGGCTACAGGAACATAGGCCCTGAAATGGCTATCTTATACTGTAGCCTGAGGACCTATGATGCACAAATCCAGCATGCCCTATATAAACATAGGGTTTTGGGTTGAGTTGGTTGGGGTTTTTTTTTCTGTTTGGTTTTTTTTGGTTTTGTTTTTTGTTGTTGTTTTTGGTTTTGTTTTTTTGGTTTTTTTTTTAACTTTTGTTGCTTTAAGCATCTGTAGTTCTTTCTGAAGAGGTGAAAGAATGTTGTGGTTTAACCTGGCAGGCAGCTAAACACCACACAGCTGCTCGCTCACTCTCTCCCTTCCCAGTGGGATGGGAAAGAGAATTGGGAAAAAAAAAGTAAAATTCGTAGGTTGAGATAAAGACAGTTTAATAGGACAGAAAATGAAATGAAGGGATAATAATAATAATATACAAAACAAGTGATGCACAATGCAATTGCTCACCACCCACTGACCGATGCCCAGCCAGTTCCTGAGCAGCAATCGCTGCCCCCTGGCCAACTCCCCCCAGTTTCTATACTGAGCGTGACGCCAGATGGTATGGAATAGCCCTTTGGTCAGTTTGGGTCAGGTGCCCTGCCTGTGCCCCCTCCCAGCTTCTTGTGCACCTGGCAGAGCATGGGAAGCTCAAAAGTCCTTGACTAATGTAAACACTGAAACAACTGAAATATCAGTGCATTATCAACATTATTCTCATGCTAAATCCAAAACACAGCACTATACCAGATACTAGGAAGAAAATTAACTGTATCCCAGCTGAAACCAGGACATAGTAGAACACATGCTTTGGGTACAGTGATACAGCATACCATCTGGGGAATGTGGGTGTGATAATACAAAATGCATGGTAATGAAGCAAAGGAAAGGCCACACTCTAAAAGAAACAAGGCAAAAGAACTTGTGCTTTTAGCTGTGTCTATAATCAGGCTTGGCAAGCTACAAGATTTACACACTTTGCCTGAAACTACCTTTTAAACCTAACGCCTCCCAAGCTTGCTTTGGTTAGCCCACAACTGACCACAACGCTTGCTCTACTTGCATGTCTCAGAACTGAAAATGCTGTTGATACAAGTGAGTGACTGGAGTCATGCAGTAGGGACCATGGCATGTGGAATGCCTGAAAATGAAGATCTGTCTACATTTTAAGTACTGCATTAGTCTTGGGACACAAGACAAGGTGGCATGTCAAAACTAATTGCACAGTTACATTCCTTAAGTGCCTGAAAATCAGTGGTTAGTTTCCTCCAGACTATGAGCATATCATCCAGGTCACTAGCTTCAAGATTTGAATTTATTTTTAACAACATATCAAGACACATATGTTACTAGAACCAAACTGTTTAAGCTTTTCCAAAGCAATATTACAGTTCTATAAAACAGAGTGAAATTCTTGTAATTCGGTGTAATCCCCGGTATGTGCCTAGAGAATTTAACAGTTCCTCTTCATAGAACCATAGAGTCATTTGGTTGGGAAAGACCTTTAAGATAATTGAGTTCAACTGTACCTGTCCACTACTAAACCATGTCTAAGCCATGTCTCTAAGTACCTCATCTACCTGACTTTTAAATGCCCCCAGGGATGGTGACTTGACCACTTCCCTGGGTAGCCTGTTCCGGCGCCTGATAACCCTTTCAGTGAAGAATTTTTTCCTAATATCCAATCTAGATATCCCCTGGTGCAACTGGAGGCCATTTCCTCTACTCCTACCTCTCCTCCTACCGCTTGTTATTTGGGAGAAGACACCACCACCCACCTTGCTACAACCTCCTTTCATGTAGTTGTAGAGAGTGACAAGGTCTCCCCTCAGCCTCCTCTTCTCCAAACTAAACAACCCTAGTTCCCTCAGACGCTCCTCAGAAGACTTATTCTCCAGGCCCTTCACCAGCTTTGTTGCCCTTCTCTGGACATGCTCCAGTGCCCCAATGTCCTTCTTGTAGTGAGGGGCCCAAAACTGAATACAGTATTCAAGGTGCAGCCTCACCAGTGCCGAGTGCATGGAAAGGATGACTTCCCTAGTCCTGCTGGCCACACTATTCCTGATATAAGCCAGGATGCTGTTGGCCTTATTGGCCACCTAGACACACTGCTGGCTCATATTCAGTTGGCTGTCGATCCCCCATATCCCTCTGTGCCAAGCAGCTTTTCAACCACTCGTCCCCGAGACTGTAGCGTTGCATGGGGTTGTTGTGACCCAAGTGCAGGACCTGGCACTTGGCCTTGTTGAACCTCATGCAATTGGCCACAGCCCATTGATCCATACTGTCCAGATCCCTCTGCAGAGCCTTCCTGCCCTCAAGCAGATCAAAATTTCCACCCAGCTTAGTGCCATTTGCAAACTTGCTGATGATACACTCAGTCCCCTCTTCCAGGTCGTTGATAAAGATGTTAAATAGAACTGGCCCCAACACTGAACCCTGGGGAATACCACTTGTGACTGGCTGCCAATCAGATTGAACTCCATTCACCACCACCCTTTGAGCCCAGCCATCCAGCCAGTTTTTTTACCCAGCAAAAAGTATGCCTGTCCAGGCCATGGACAGCCAGTTTCTCCAGGAGAATGCTGTGGGAAATAGTGTCAAAGGCTTTACTAAAGTCTAGGCAGACAACATCCACAGCCTTTACCTCATCCACTAAGCAGGTCACCTTGTCATAGAAGGAGATCAAGTTAGTCAAGCAGGACCTGCCTTTCATAAACCCATGCTGGCTGGGCCCGGTCCCCCAGTTGTCCTGGACATGCTGCATGATGACACTCAAGATGATTTGTTCCATAACTTTCCCTAGCAGCAAAGTCAGACTGACAGGTCTGTACTTCCCCAGACCCTCCCTCCAACCTTTCCTGTAAACGAGTGTCACATTTGCCAACTTCCAGTCAAGTGGAACTTCCCCAGTCAGCCCGGACTGCTGAGATGATGGAAAGGGGCTTGATAGGTACTTCTGCCAGCTCCCTCAGTACCCTTGGGTGGACCCCATCTGGCCCCATAGACTTGTGTATGTCTAATTGGCCAAGCAGGTCACTAATCATTTCCTCTTCGATCATGGGAGCTTTGTTCTGGTCCCCATCCCTGTCACCTGGCTCAGGGAGTTGGGTACCCGGAGAACAGCTGACCTTACCATTAAAAACTGAGGCAAAGAAGGGATTAAGTAGCTCAGCCTTATCCTCGTCCTTTGTCACTATGGTTCCCCCTGCATCCAGTAAAGGGTGGAGATTCTCCTTGGCTCTCCTTTTGTTGTTAATGTATTTATAGAAACATTTTTTTATTATCTTTCATATAATTGGCCAGTTTAAGTTCTAGTTGGGCTTTAGCCCTTCTAATTTGCTCTCTACATGACCTTGCTTCATCCTTGTAGTCCTCCTGAGATGTCTGCCCCTTCTTCCAAAGCTCATACACTTTCCTCTTTCTTTTGAGATCCAGCCAAAGCTCTCTGTTCAGCCAGGCTGGTTTTATTCTCCATTGGCTCATCTTTTGGTACATGGGGATGACCTGCTCTTGTGCCCCCAGGATTTCCTTCTTGAAGAATGTCCAGCCTTCTTGGACTCCTTTGCCCTTTAGGACTGCCTCTCAAGGGACTCTGTCAACAAGCCTTCTAAACAGTCCAGAGTCTGCCCTCCAGAAGTCCAGGGTGGCAATTCTGCTGACCCCCCCTCCCTACTTCTCCAAGAATCAAGAATTCTATCATTTCATGATCGATATGCCCCAGGAGTCTTCCAACCATCACAACAACACCCACAAGGCCTTCTCTGTTCCCAAACAACAGGTCCAGCGGAGAGCCTTCCCTAGTTGATTCACTCACCAGCTTTGGCAAGGAAGTTGTCTTCCACACACTCCAGGAACCTCCTAGGCTGTTCCTTTCTGCTGTATTGTACTTCCAGCAGACATCTGGTAAGGCAAAGTCTCCCATAAGAACAAGGGCTAGCTAGATTTCTGGGAGAAAGGAGAAGTTGCTATGTCTCCCTGGAGGGGAGGTTAGGTGTGATGGTACACAACAGTTGCAAATGGAAGCAGGTGGTCTAGGTTCTATGGTGGTCTATGGTGAGGCAGTTGATGACCATGTGATTGTGAATGGAATATCATTATAAATATTGCTCACACCAACGTTTGACATAACTAGTATCCCCAAAGTTATTACAGGATTCCATGGAGCTAAGTTACCAAACTGCAACAGCCTACATTGATACCAGTACACCCTTTTCTCCTCTGGCTGATGAAAACAGTGGTCATGCTGAACACTGGCATATAAACTGTTTCTATGTTGAATTGTTGCCCTGAGTTTAGGTGGAGTTTCTTTGGTTGCTTTAAATTAAAACCTTATAATAAGTTATTCAGTTAATTGATTGTAATGCCAACAAAGCAAACCAAAGGGTCATGGCCTATTTTGTGTTTCACAGTATCCAAAGTCACAAATGAGACCTTGTGAGCAGAATGGCACAACATTTCTTCCCCTCGTATTTGTATTCACATCATGCTGCCTTCTAACTTTGGTCTAAAAAGAAACACTTGCATGTGTCCCCAGCACAACTAAAAAGGCTTTTGAGACACTTCTCCACCTGCCTAACCAGTCAAGTCTAAAGCAGACTGTATCTAAAACCTTCTTGCCCTAAATCACACAAAATCGCCCAACATTGTTGTATTTGGTGCAACCGTTGCTTACTGACAAAAGAACGGAAGAAAATAGCTCTAAGCTAAGACATATGACCTCACCAGCTAAGGAGAACAATGGCTGTTTCTACTTGCATAAAGGGTGTCTGTCTGGCACAAGTATACCTTCAGAGATATACCTCAATTTTCCAGAGAAAAATAAATTGAATACTCAAGAGTCATCACAGGCTCTGGCCTCCACCTTATCTAAAGTAACTTCTTTTCTGTAATAGCATTCATTCCCAAGACTCAGTTGTCTACCTTAAGGGTCCAAAATCTAGCTGCAACATAGCCCAGCTGTGTGAGTTTAGGTCAGATTGGTAATCTGTGAGAAGTTTAAAGCAGAGTCACATAGGATATAAAAGATAAAGTTATGAGCTTAAACAGCTGAGATAGTGGTCATAAGTACCTCAAAGATTCAGAAGAAACACTGACAGAAAGATATGAAATCCTACAGGTAAAATAATCACATTTGTCAGTTTCAATGGATTCAATGAAAGATGATAACACAATGTCGTTGAGGGATCCACTATAGACTGCATAGTGCTATTTTGCCTTTTTTACACAGCTATGTCAAACATATTACAAAATATTTCACTTCTTACCCTAAGCCTGTCTTATATGCCTGGGTACATAGCAAAGAGGATATTTGATGGTTTTGCTTTAAATCAAGGAGACTGTTGGTATATGGGGAAAAGAGCCAAACAGGGTGTATTTCACAAATAGACTTCTGTAACACTGACAGGTGAACACACCTATACTAAGCCAACATGTTCATACCAAGAGAAATTAGCAACTGCAAATACCATGCATTATCAGCCCCAGAAGACGATATAGACCTATTTGCAACATAGATACCTAATAAAAAATATTACAGTGTACACTGCAGTACATGCATTAAAGTGTGGACACATTCACAATGCTAATTTGATAGTTCAAATTCAAATGTGACAGTTCAAATGCTGATGATGCACAGCTTGTGTTATTCTGGGCCTCTGGTCAGCCCAGTAATACACTGGAATTTTCTGATTAGTCTTCCGAACTGAGAAGTACACTAGTCCCTATTCAGCTTTTATTGGCACTATCCTTGAGGGTTAACAATATAGAATTTAGACGCATGAAGAAAAAGCATTGGGCCATATAAGTGTGCATCTGTGCAAATCCACTTGTAACAGTTTATCTTGCCACATCCCTTCCTTCACTCTAGCAGCTGTAGTGCAGGTTACAACAGGCAATCAGGATCTTGTTCAGTAACTGAAGTTTAGCCTAGAACTGTAGTATGATGGCTCTCCATCATCCTTTGAGGTACAGATTCAGCTGTGGCATAATGGCTCTGATAGCTGAGGTAGATTTCTGGGAGAAAGGAGAAGTTGCTAATGAATGGCTTAATGAGGCAATTTGGCAGGAAGTGAGCAGGATCATCAAGAGAAAGAGGTGGCTGATCTCATTAGGCTCTACACCAAATGCAAAGAGGATTCTTGTTAGTCCCAGCCAGACTGGGAATTACAGGACATGTGGGCTCCTTGCAGCACCACAGAGCACCTGGCATCAATGGCAGTAAGGATGTTGCAATCATCTGCAATCGCCTTGAGCACACAACAGGAAAAGCCTCTCCTATTGGTAAAGAACCAGGGTTGGCCACAGGGACCGAGTTGCCTGTGTTAGACTAATGAACCAGCCAGTGACAATCCACAGCTCAGTTCTTCCGCTCCCTTTTCCATGTACATGTACTCTGGCATCAAACACCCCTAACACTGAAACAGTTATGCTGTAAGACTTACCTGGTACAAACATCTGAGTGGAATAAACCTATCATTTGTTACTGGCATTTAGTCTGTCTTATGACCAATAACTATTTGGGGTTGAAACCATACAACCTCACATAATATAACCACAATGCACAGACATTTTATAAAAGAAACAACGTGAATTATTATTTGGAATACTGTGTATGCAATGTTATATTTAAGTACTTTAGTTTAAAGCATACCATACCAGCTATCAGCATTTAAATACAGTTTACAGGTAGTAGATCAAACGCCCACTTAATAGACCCATTAAGCATGTGTAAATCACAACATTATGATCCATCAGCCAGCAGGCAGAGTAACAGGACAGGAAAATCCACTCCCTGCTGACCCCAAGGGGCTCCTTAAAAAGAAAGAGGCTTTGAAGACAGGGGTAAAAGCAGAGCACAGGTAAAAGCATGGCTGTTTCTTTTTCCTTCTGTTACTCCACTCAGAATAGCTTGTTGGTGCTATTCCAGTAGAAAACCTAATTTCTGTCATCGACCACGTGCTGCCTCATGTATCTAAACATCCCACTAAGGGTTCCAGTGCACTCACTTCTTAAAGGGAATCTTTTACAGTTAAAATTACTTTAGTCAGATTCAGGATGCACCAAGAACATTCACTAGCTATTGTTTCCAAGTATCCTACTCTTCAAAAGCCATATAAGTTAATATGGATCTCTACAACATTTATTTCTCCCAGCTGCATCACTTAGCTACAGCTGACAAATCCAGCTAGAGACTCACATAGAATTTTAGAACAGAGATTAGATAATATTTATTATATTGTTAACCAAGTCTAGTAGCATTTTAGAAGATGAGAAGAGCAGAGCTGATGTGATGTTTTGTTCATTTCTTCTAAGTTAGGAAGGTGTATTAGACACAATCACCAGTGAAGGAGTCTTCCACCCGGCAACTTCCAACATAAAGGCTTCAGGACAATACACTAGAACCAGAGTAGAAGAAAAAAGTTACAAGTTACTAAGCTAAAAGATCAAAATGATATATTTGTTTCTTTTATCCCAAAACCTTTGATATCAATTATCCTCTTTCACTTCATACAAAAAAAACCCCATGCTACCCCCCCCCCC
>VZTL01011917.1:0-36284 GCA_013400535.1 Scopus umbretta
GTTGGCATTTGTCCAACCCTGTTTGTTAGATTTTCAAGATTAGATTTTCTAGATTATTTAGATCTTATTTAGGTTAGATTATTCAAGACTGCCTTATGTGATGTCAGTTGTTACGATCTGTGTTAAATTGCAAGAAATTAATTTCAACGGCAGCCCCTGATGAGCCAGGAAACTGGGGTACCGGGAGGTGAAAATAGGAAGCCATTCAAGCTTTATTCTAGGCTGACTGCAAGAAGGTTTCTCCTGTGAATTTGTTTGCAAGCAGACAGCTGGGGAGGGAGGGCAGCGACAGGACAGTGGTATGGTCCCTTTCCTTACTTAATAAAGGTAGGAACATAAACATGGTAAGAATTACCTTTGCAAGGGTTTTGTGCTGGTTTTGACCTCAGAAGTTTCAAAAAAAGATGACAAAGTGCCAAGAGTAAGCTCTACACCAGCAGGAAGCATCCTTAATAAATCAAAGAACAAATAGTTCTCAGACGTAGATAAATATGTTTATGGAAGGTAACCATGATTATAGCAAATATGTAACAATTTTTCACAGTGCCTCTAGGCAATTAGGATGATGTTTTGTCAATGGTGATAAGAGGAGGGGAGAGGGCAGAATCCTCCTTAAAATTTTAACATACTGTGTTGCAGAGCATCAGGAAGAACTAACAGTGTTTCCTGTGTGGGTTTTCTTACTTGGCAGGATCCACTATGACTAAATCTCAAAAGACTGCTTTTTTTAAAAATTGTATTTATTTATATATGATACAGTTTGTTAGCCAAAAAAACAACCCCACCTTATCAAACCATGTATGATCTTTATTTGTTAAATGTTTCTAACTGCTTGCTAAACATTACTGAAAAACTGTGTAGCTGTGAAGGCAGTCACTTGCTTGTCAGAGCCCAGAGTTCCCATGTTAATCACAACAAGCATGTGCAGAAAAGAGCTGACCCAGACTCCACCAGTGATCCTCTTCAGTCAGGGTAACATCTGCACTCCATTTTCTTCCTTTATGTAATTACATCTGTTGATGTTTTCTTAATATTTATCATGCAGTGAGGAGTGTTCTTGTGAAATTATGAATTAAGTATGTTCTTTTAGGAGGAAGAAAGCCAAATGGCTAATGCAACACCCGAACTTTAACTTATTTAATATCTCTAGTTAACAAAACACTTGTCTAAAGCAAAGCAAAAGCACCTCACAGGAGCTTTTCTTTCAGTGGGAATTTATTTGAATTATTTATTCACTTTTAAAAAAAAAAAATGTTTGCACTTTTACGATTGGGTTGGACAAAAGTCATGGACAAAAGTCAGCACCAGATAATTTTTGGTTAAGTTGTTAAATTTGAAAACAGATGACGAACAAACCAAAATAAATGAATGACTATTTTATGAAATTGAAATGTAATGGGAACCAGACTCTTATCCAACAAGCCTCCAGATACAGTCCGTGCTTGCTTGGAAACTGTAATCACTGTCTGGCTATGTGTGCGGGACACACAGGAGCATGTCTGGTGTGTGAGATAATGGGTTTGGATTTGCAAGGCAGCACAGCTCGGCCTCGCAGCCAGAGCTCTCCCCTCTGCTCAGGCCCACCTCGTCCCTCCCTGGCCACGCTCGGTGCTTGAACTGATGGCATAGATTTTGTGAAGTCTGTGTGGGGTTTGGGGGCTGGGGGGGTGGGGTTTAGGGGCAGGTGTGGGACAGCAATGTTGTCCAGCTAGAAGATTGTTTCTAATCAGTTTTTAGTCAGGAAAATGTAAGCATTAGATATGTTTGGGTTTTAATTAGTTTGCTTTCTGAAAATCCTTTCCTTGTTAGTCTGTGAAAACTTACAGCTGTCAACTAGAATTTGGGCAAGAATTCTCTGTAATCATTTCTGAAGTAGGTCTTCTAAGGATGCCCAAATTTAGATTTAAGCTCCTAAAACGTGATTGTCCTGAAGGTGAGGATGTTGACCACTGGGTGAAATGGAATAGGACAGGCTGAGTTCCCGCGACTCTGGAGAAGCAGGACAAGCCTGCTGACTTCTCTTGGTGCCCCCTGCTTTACAGCAGTAGGTCAACTAGGCTGTTATGTTCAGGATACTCCGTCGCTTGAAGGAGAGATTAACTAACACTGTAAGACTACTGGTTTATCGTAGATTTGTGTAACAGGTCTAGCAAATGTACACCAACTTCGTCTTTAAAGCAAAAAAAGCCTGCACCAAGACCACTTATTTTCTTTCCCCTCTCTTTTATGTAACTGTAACCCTGTTTACTGCAAGCACTTTTGAAACACTAAATGTGCGCGAGTTAGAAATGTGGAAGCAGATTCTCAAAAATGTGTGGCTTTTTGCTGTTTCTTCTCTTATATCTTTTTATCAGATGCTTTTACGTCTGCATGAAGCAGAGTTTGTCCTCTTGTATAAATTGACTGAACATCAGATGCAAACATAAGTTAAATGTTTATTGATTTAAATACATGACTTGAATACATTCTCAGTAGCTAAGTCGTACCAATAAAGTAAGTTAGAAACTGTGTGGAAGTCAATGCAAAACCCTGTGTAAGACTCTCTCTTTTCTCTACTAGTGTTTAATTATTGGAGGTGGCCCATGTGGCTTGCGGACTGCCATAGAACTTGCCTTCCTGGGAGCCAAAGTTGTCGTTGTGGAGAAGCGGGACACTTTTTCAAGAAACAATGTGTTGCATCTCTGGCCATTTACAATCCATGACCTCCGGGGACTGGGAGCAAAGAAATTTTATGGAAAATTCTGTGCAGGATCTATTGATCACATCAGTAAGTATCTGAGGGCATGGGCACTGTTCAAGTAAGAGGTGTATTGTGGTCAGAAGATTAATGGAGACTTCCTTTATTTGGCAAGAAGCTCATGTGTCTTAAACGTGCATGGGTGTGTGCATGCACAGATGAAAGAAAATAGTCTTACTTAAGCAAAATGGCGGTTGAACAAATGACAGTCTTATGGAAAAGCTTTTCTGTTTGTCTGGATTTGTTAAACAATAGGTTATCATTACGAAGTATGAAGAACATTGATATTCATTCTAGTATGTTGAAGGTAGATACAACCCTTAATCTAATGAGGAAATATGCAAAAGTGGGATATTTTACAGGGAAATATGCTGTAAAATGTTCTGTCCTAAAATGGTGAACATATTGGTTAGCAGGTCCTTTAAATATCATTAAGGAGGAAAGCTCTAAAAAAAGTATTCTATGAAACTTACTGAAATGAGTTTTGTTACCTACGAGACTATGCTGGAAGAGAACAACATCCTGTGGTGGCTGCAGCATTTGCATTCATCACAATACAGGAAATAATAATGCTGTGTTCTTGTGTTAACAGTCAATATCAGTTGGGTGGCATGCTGGTAGCAGCTGTGATTATTTACTTATTAAATACATCTTTGCTACTTGCTGTCTACAGGTATTCGACAACTTCAACTTATCCTCTTCAAAGTTGCACTTATACTAGGAGTTGAAATTCATGTGAATCTAGAATTCGTGAAAGTCCTGGAACCTCCTGAAGATCAAGAAAACCAAAGTATCATTTATCATAATGTAGTTCTGTTCACAGTAACTTCTTTTTATGTCGGGCATTATGTGAAATCATTCAAGGTAGTTGAATTCTGTTAAAGAAGTGGGAGTTTTTTGCCATTCTTATTCTGCTAGGTTTGCTATATGCATTTGTAGGCATGATAAGTATCACTGTGACAGAGCACTGATAATTCTTAAAATACGACCTAGTCTGAGAAGTTGAGGTTTTGCACTATGTCTTCTGGCATGTGTTTGAGGCTTTGTAGGGAGTCTGGTGTGGCTTTTTGGTATCTTCTTGCAAAAACAATTTTTGATTGATAATATAAATATTGAGGATGGATTAAGCACCCTGGGCCTCATTTTGCTTTCATATTTGATATAACTCCCACTGGCACACAGAGCCTTATCAGCCATCTTATGTAAGATTTTTAAAAAAAATAGAGAAAGATTTCTCATTCTTTTTTTCTATTTTTTTTTTTTTAAGATTAGTATTTAGGGTGTATTAGTAATAGAATATTTTAAAATTTTACTTAAAATACTATGCTGTCTTTAAATGGTCATATAGTGGCAATAGAATAAATATATTGTTTTAAGTAGTTAAAGCATATATAATTTTAAAATATGGACAATACAAATATTTTCACATAATCAGTTTTGTGTTAATGCAAAGATTAAATTTAGCTTTGTGAGTATGCTTCTGTTTAATTTCTACGTAGAAGACAATTAAAAGTCTTGGCGATGGAATGCTATTTTTCTTCTTTTAAAACCCAGCCCTTCCTTGCTGTTACCACATATGTGTACTGTCCTGATAAGGTCATTGTGGGACTATTTCTGTGAGAATGAAGTGCTTAAGCATATTCTCATGATATGGGTCTGAAAGGAAGTTTAGGGCATTAGATGATCTAGGTGAAGGCTTCCCTTTTTTTTTTGTTGTCAGTTTACAACCTTGACACCTTGCTGATACAGCCTGAACGTAGCTTTGACTGCAGCAGAACTTCCCTGCATCAAACTGAGGCAGAATTCAGCTCTGTTTGAATGAGAAATGGACCATTTATCTTAATGCCCTTTCTTCAGACTCTGAAAGCACTTCTCCTCTGTATTACTGAAGAATGAATAAATGTTATCCTTTGTGTTTTTAGAGGTAGGTTGGAGGGCTGAATTTCTCCCTGTGGATCACCCTTTGTCAGAGTATGAATTTGATGTTATTATTGGTGCAGATGGCCGCAGGAACACATTAGAAGGTAGGTGGCTGTGTGCTTTTAGCCTTATTAATGGTATTTTGCAAGGCCCAAAAGTCAGAGAAGATGAAGCAACAGGCTACCTTTCAATCCACTGGAGTCTGTGGAAACTATTTTTTATGTGGTACCTTCTGCTTTTGTTGTTAAGTTGTGGCTCAAAATAAAGATATTTAATGTCATTACCAATCCTCAGCACTTTGGATCTGCATTACCTCTGAAATGCATCATGATGCCACTGGGCTTGCTTCAAGGTTAAGTAATTATATGAGGATTTAACTTTAAGGAGGCTGACCAGATACATATCAGGAATTGCATAGCCTTTGCTACTGTGCTGTAAATTTGCACCTATGTGTTTGAACTAATGACCAAAATGTGACTGCCAGGTATTTAATGAAGGCATCAGAGGTATTGCTCTTTTTATAGAGGTGGTTGAATTTCAGAAGCAGTTACTCTGGAAACGATACCAAAAAATTAGTAACTCGAGGGGAGGAGAACAGGAAAAGCAGGGAAATGCTTCATAAACTTGAGCCATAGCTGACAGTTCAGAGAACCTGAGCTTTCTTAGCAAGATGCTAGCGAAGCTGGTCCCATATCACATGAACAAACCTGTTAATTGCCCTTGTAGCTTCAATTATATCCATGTTAGTTTCAGTTCACAAAGTACAGCATTTCCTTTACTAGCTTCATAGTTTGTCTGCTTATTCTTGTATCTGCCAACCACAATATGCTTAGAGTTAAGTCCTTATAATGCTCTATTAGAAAATTCCCCACACTGATGTCTAGCTATCCCCCATAAAAGACTATTTAAGTAGTTGGGTATCAGCAAAATGAAATTATTCTTACCACAGTTGCAGACTCTATTGAGAAGTTAATGGTTATCGTAGTACCAGGATCTAAGGGAATATTTGGTATAATGAAGGTTGTTTACATATGGAAGCTGGCATTGTCATATTAAATTTATCCCAATGAAATAATGATAGTGCATCAAGAAGCACAGAGACAAAAAGTCACAGCTGATTTATTTCTTTTTAGAAAATACCTGTATTCTCTGAAAAGTCATTTTCAGTTGGCTTAAAATACTTTAAGGACCCTCTCTTTTACTTCAGAATTTACTTACAGATAAGGGGAATATGCAGAGGGAAAAACTTAAATGTGTGATGGCAAAAGTGTGGCTTAGCGGGCTTTTGTGAAAAGAGGAAGCTAGGATGGAGCAAGAGAGCAAGTGACTTCGCAGTCAGTCTCACCTTGGAAATAAACAGTTAAGCCACTGAATATTTTTTCGACCCCTAATATCTTTGAAAAACGTCATTAGCTAGTAGTGTGTGCACCTAAGCACTGTTATAGAGGGTTCTATTTTTCAGATCTCTGTACTGCTTTTGACTGCTGATCTCTTGCACGTTTTTTCATTAGCATGTTAAAAATGTTTCCCCCTCCCATTAAAACTGATCTGCTCTATTGCCAGTCTGTTTTTATTTAGTCATCATTTGTCCTTAACTTCTTCCCATGTTCAACTTCTTTCCATAGTTTCCTTCCAGACTTTTTTTTTTTTTTAAACAAGGCTTTATCTTGACTGCCGTACGGCTCTAGTCTTGCAGCTGAAAGTCTGGAAGTGGGGAGAAAAGACTCTGCATTCAAGGGAATTTTGGAGGAATGATAGAATCTGCTGATAGTTTCTTGTTTGACAAAGTTTAGGACTAGACATGGGAAAGAGACCGAGATGCCTCGAGCTGACCCTTCCTGAAAGTCCAATGTCAAGTTTCCAGGATTTTCAATTCTTTTCTTTGCTTACCAGGTTTCAGGAGGAAGGAGTTTCGTGGAAAGCTGGCTATTGCTATCACTGCCAATTTTATAAACAGAAATACAACTGCAGAAGCCAAGGTAGAAGAAATTAGTGGTGTTGCTTTCATCTTCAATCAGAAGTTCTTCCAGGACCTTAAAGAGGAAACGGGTGGGTGCATCCTCATTTTTTTTCCGCAATCAAATGCAAGAGGCAGCAGAGGAACCCTTTATGTGCAAGGCCACTGTCCTATTCCTATTAACATATATTTAAATATATTGTATATATTAAAAAGTGATATAATGCTGTTGATGTCCGAATCTTGCAGATGGAGGTGTCCATTTATGGTACAGTGGGGTGGTTTTTTTTTGGCTTGGGTGTTGCCACATCACAGTTTCTTGTAATGTTTAAATTTTTCTCAACTGTAAAAATGTCTGCTATGTTGAACAAATTTAGAGGAGCGTTTTCAGTGCCCAGAGATTTCCCTTAAGACATGGTTTGTTTTGTTTGTGTCACATACTGAACAGCTGAAACCCTGTGAAAAAGGCTCTGCCCTTCTGGGAGGAGTTTATTCTTGCTTTTTGATGTGCTCTTGATAAACTGAAAAGAACTAGCCAGGAATCTGCCATAAATGCTTAAAATATAAACTGTGAAATACATCCGTATGAGAAGGGGTCTCAGAATAGTTGCATCCACTGTCAGTACAAGCAATTCCATTCTTGATTTACAGCATTTTTTTTTAATTATTATTGAAACCAAAACTCCTGGTTAGACCCAATGCCAGAGCTCTAGCAACCTAAACCCCACTTTGTTCCCTTGGCTTCCCTTTTCTACTTCAGAAGGTCGTTAAGGCTGTATTTAAATGGCTATTCCTTCAAAGGATGCTAAATAAGTTTAAATTATGTGGAGACAAACTCTTGTGGGGTGAGGCCGATCTCCTGTCTTGATTTGTTTTGCTTTAGAGCATCTCATCCACTAATGCTTCATCCCAGCTGGGAAAGTGAATGTATCCCAAGAAGGAAATGCACCTGTGGAAATCAGTCCCATGTTGCTAGTAAATGACACAGACAATGCACTGTACTTCATAACAAATGTATTATCTCTTTTCAGGAATTGACCTGGAGAATATTGTTTACTATAAAGATAGCACTCATTATTTTGTGATGACAGCAAAAAAGCAGAGTCTTCTGGACAAAGGAGTGATTATTAATGTATGTAAAAATGCTAGCTAGAACCCTATTTTATTTACTTGGCACAGAGTAAGTGTGAACATCTGCATAAATGTTGTTGCATGTTATAGAGGGTGTTATAGACTTAGTAGATCACTTCATTACAGCTCGGATCACTTAGATGTTACTCTTTTATTCCCCCTCCAGTCAGCACGGTTTCTGTAGAGAACTGAAAACAATACTTCCTAAACTTGTCAGTTCTGAAACTGGCTGAAATGGGATCTTGACTCACCTCGGAAATACATGGTGTGGTCATCACACCAGAAAAAAAACCAAACTCTCATTTATTTAAAGAGGAGCTTAGCACAGCTATGTCCAGTTCTATCAGGCAAATAAGGCAGTGTTAAAACCTACCCAAGGCTAAATAGCAAATTCTCTAAAGTGGATGAAACATGATAGTAGGAGGCTATGAACATGATGGCCTGAACTTTCAGAGGTACTTGGGAATTTGAGGCCTTTTGTCTTTTTCTTTCTTTTTCCTCCTCCCGCTGTAAGATGTGGGGGTTTGATTTCTTTTGTTTCTAGAAAGTGTTTTGGCACCATTTAAATTTCTTTTCCTGGAAACTCGAGAGGTCAATTTTTCTTGCAAAGTCGGACAGTGCCAAAGCAGTCAAGTATAATTTCCCGAAGGAAGTACTTGTGGGGAGCTTTCAGAAGGCTTCTTGGCTTTCTGATGGGACCACTTAGCTCAGTGCCACGGTTTCCTGTGCTTTTGGAGGACCGGGACTCCCATGGCAGAGCAGCTGGCCTTGCCGAGCTGGGGTGGGAGAGGAGAAGGGCGGCAGCTGCCAGCAGCGCGAGGGGGAGTGGGAGGTGGGCCCTGGGGTTGAGGGGCTGCTGTTTGTAGGTGGGGGCAGTCCCAGGAGGTCTGTGGGGAGTTTGGAGAAGAGGAGCAGCAGCTGTGGCCTGTCAGAGCTATTTTCCTGACCTGCTCAGGTCTGAGTGGAGAAAAAAAACCAGTCTGTCTAAAACAACTGGGCTAATAGCGGTTCTGCGGTATCATCCCTGTGATTAGGGGTCTCATCCATGATTAAGCTGTAAATAGAAACTGCCTTATTAATAATCACTGGCTTTAAGTAGGATGACCTGTAAAGGCAGGGTCCTTCATCACACTGGCCAAAAAAACCCCAAACAAACAAACAAAACCCAACAAAAAACCAAAACCAAACCAGCCCAAAACAGAGCAACAGAAAAGCTTCTATGATCCAAGTTTGAATGTGTTGTTACTGCGATGTTAAACCAAACCTTCAGGCTGAAACCCCCATGTTATGTCATCAGTGTGTCAGTGTTTCTGCTCTTGTGTGGTTTCAGATGTGGGGTGCACACATGCAAAACA
This sequence comes from Scopus umbretta, assembly GCA_013400535.1. Lineage (NCBI taxonomy): Eukaryota > Metazoa > Chordata > Aves > Pelecaniformes > Scopidae > Scopus > Scopus umbretta. The sequence continues at coordinate 9,101 of VZTL01011917.1, forward strand.
GCATTGTCGTGATGATGGTTATCTCCCTTTTGATGGGAGGGAAGTAATGTTATGAAAGTAACACACAAGGGAGGAACTGGGAGGCACTATACTACTCTGTTGCAAATAAAGCTGCTTATTCAGTGTTGGCATAGACAGTTCCTCTTTGGGGTAGAACAGTAACCTATATTTGTGTATTAACTTTTTGGAGGAGATGATATATCTCACTTGGTTCTTTATGCTGTGAGATGTGTGGTTGCCACTCATGCTACGAGACTGCAATGTTCCAATGCCGAGAGGATAGCTGAGGTATCTAATGCTTCTCTCCTTGCAGGACTATATTGATACTGAGTTGCTCCTCTGTGGGGAAAATGTGAACCAGAGCAATTTGCTGTCCTATGCCAGAGAAGCTGCTGACTTTGCAACCAATTACCAGCTGCCTTCCTTGGATTTTGCAATTAATCACTACGGGCAACCAGATGTAGCAATGTTTGATTTTACTTCCATGTATGCATCTGAAAATGCTGCACTAGTGAGAGAGAGGCACAGACATCAGCTCCTGGTGGCGCTTGTTGGAGACAGTTTGCTTGAGGTATATCTTGGAATGTCCTCCAAGTAGCCTTCCCCCCCACCCCTTAATCCAGCCATTCAGTCTACCCTCCAAAACAAACTGTCCTCTCTGACATGTCCTGAAACTATGGTACCTTCTTTGGAATAGATTTTTTTTTTTCCTTTTTCTTTCTTCTTTTTTTTTTTTTTTATGCCATAATTTGTGTCATAACTAATGCTTGGCTGGCAGTCTCTGGCTGAGGTCCTGTTTTGCTTTATGCAAGTTGTATTTCTGTCTGAAATCTGTGAGCTGTGTGTCCTCAGCTTGGGTGCATGGCATAATTTTCCTGACTTCCATCATAGAGGAAAAACTTGGTCCAAATTTTTATTGCAGTCTCTTTGCCTTAATATGTTCTCTTTTTCCTCCTTTTCTCTTTCTGAAGTGAAAAGTGTATGTTGCTACTACATTTTTTTTTTAAACTCAGGCTGACAACCTGAAGTGTTTGAAAAGATCAGTCCAAAGCAAAATTAGGAGATGAGAGGGAAGGCATCTCTTTCCCCTTTTTTCCCTTGACTAATTCTTGAGTAGCAAGTCTCTTTTTTCAATTTTTTTTTCCCCTCAGCCTTTACTTTTTGAGGTTAAGAAATTTGTTTTTAAATACAGAAGTTAAAGAAAAAAATCAAAGTAGTCTTTTTTATTACCTAAGACTTGGAGGAGAGAAATGTCTAAAAACTGCAAGAGTTCGCTATGTTGTGTTTTAACTCTTTGGGCTACTTTTCTAAGGCAATATGAAACCCTAGACTCCAAATTCACATTGCAAGTTAATTTTGTAGTAAGACCTTGAGAAATACAAGGAATTAAAATGTAAATGCTTCTTACAGCCCTTCTGGCCAATGGGTACCGGTTGTGCAAGAGGCTTCTTAGCTGCTTTTGATACTGCATGGATGGTGCGGAGCTGGGCTCAAGGAAAACCCCCGTTAGAAATCCTTGCTGAACGGTGAGTGCTGCTTTTGTCTTCACCATCGTTTCCAGTGTTTTAAAGATTTGCAGTACTGGCAGAAGGCAGTGGAATTCAGAATGCCAACAGGAGAAATATTCTTCTTTGCTGCAATGGCATTGGGTTGAAATTATCCATTCCTTCAGGTTACTGAACAATTCACAATAGCAGTAGGCTGCTGCTCTGTAAGCTTCTGCACACTAGTACAGAGATCCAGCAATGTGCATGAGATGGGTTTAAATCACTAATTTAAGTCACTAATGACTAGAATTAAGTGTGATACTTAAGGAAATAAACCCAAGATACCTAGTGTCAAAAGTATAACCCTCCAACCATCTCAGCACCTGTTTTTTTAATTAAAAAAAAAAAAATCCTGAAACAAGTCTAAATTGATACTTTAACAGCTTTCATAGTTGGTATCTGTGATTTTAATTCTGCATTTTAGCTTAGTAGCCCTGATGCCCTCTTTATTTAGACTGATGAATGTGTGGGAAAGGAGAATTACTATAACTCTGCATCATAAGCTTCCCTATGTAACGTCTTTTTAACCAGAGCAAAAAACCTGTTGTTAAGTACACCAGCAGTCCTGGTGTCACCATGGTCTGATGGTTGAAGTTGCTGACTTTGGGCCTGATGGCAACTGCACTGCTGTGCTACAGCTGCCCAGGCTGTTTTGGGGCAGATATGTAATAGAAATAGTCGTGGTCGTGGTAATGAAAGAAGCAGCATTACTAAGTACAGTGCTTTGAGAAGTTTTAAGATAGAAGCCTGTGGGATGACTCAAACACGGCATAGTCCCAAATGGAAAATTGAACAGCATAATAAAAAAGGCTGTGGTGGTTATAGGAATTGCAGAATGACGGGATTTAGGGCTGTTATGTGGTGAAGTTACTCCTTGGGTGGATGTTAAAGCAAAACCAGATGACTGAATGATGTAACCTTTTTTTTTTTTTTTTTTTTTTTTTTTTTTCCTTCTTTTTCTTGCTTGCTTTCTGCCTCAGGAAAATATGGGCATAAGTTCTAAGAGTCTGTCCTTTTGTTGTCCTCTTTCTGTCTGGCATTCTTCTCCCACTGAGCGGGGATAAAAAACGGGATGGATGCGTTACGCATTTAGTGCTAACACTTGCCCTGGCAGAATCAAAATAAGGTGCAAGTAGTTGCGAAAAAAAAAAACCCAAAAAACTCTTTATATAATAAATATTTATTTTCATCATTCTCTCTTGCATCTTTTTTTCTCTGTAAGAGAGAGTATTTATCGACTCTTGCCTCAGACTACCCCTGAAAATATCAACAAGAACTTTGACCAGTATACCATTGACCCAGGAACAAGATACCCGAACTTGAACTCGAGCTGCGTTCGACCTCACCAGGTCAGTACTTAAAAAGCTTGCTTGTGAAATCACAGTTAATTTTTTGTCCAGGAGAAATAAGGCCACAAGTAGCGCATAAACAAAATCTTCAGGAGACTCCTTAATTTAGATCCAGCTGTTGATAAAGTTAACCTAGAAAGAAAACTTTTTTTTTCCTCTTCAAGCAATTCTAACCTTGTGCTGCCAATCACTTTTACTTGTAGGTGAGACAATTGTATGTTACCAATGAGTTACAACAATGTCCTCTTGAAAGAGTAAGCTCCATTAGAAGATCAGTGAATCTCTCAAGACATGGTATGTGACATCTCATGTTTGCTGTGGCTTAATATTTGGAGTCTTCTGAGCATACAAAAACTGATTGAAATGTTTGCTCTCCACTGTAACTGCAGAGTCAGATATTCGACCTAACAAGCTTTTGACCTGGTGTCAGAAACAGACAGAAGGGTACCGTAATGTTAATGTCACAGACCTGACTACCTCCTGGAAAAGTGGCCTTGCATTGTGTGCAATTATTCATCGCTTCAGACCTGACCTCATGTAAGAGACATCTTTAGATCTTGTTGAGTGTAGGATATATTAAGCATTTACCAAAGTATAGTGTAAGACCAACCAGAACAGCACTGATAGTCTACAGTCCCCTTTTATTGCTGTTTTTTGCAAGGAGGTGCACACCATTGCCAGGTTTGGGGGATGGGGAGGGTGGGGTTGTTTGCGCTTTGTTTTTTCTGTATGTCCTTGCATGCCATTTAAAATAAAATATATATTCTTTCAAAGAGCTAGGAAGGCTTTGAACCTTATGACTTATGAGTATGTTTGTGGGAGTCACATGGCTATTTAAAAAAAAAATTGCAGTGCTTGGCAAATGTGAAAGCTGCATTCGCAGGCCCCTGGAGACAGGTTTTTAGTGTATGTTTAAAACCACAGCCGTGATGGCACTGTCATGAGTTGCAGAAATACCTGGATGAGCCTTAAATGAGCCATCCTCAGTGTGTTGTAGTGCTCGCTGTGACAGTCACGTAGGGAAACGTTGGGCCATGGAGGAGCACAGGGGATGGGGGTTTTGCCCAAGTCTTTGTCCAGAAGACCACAGTGCCCTTGCACGTGGGCTGTGCAACAGGGGCTGGCCCCTGAAAATTAATTGCTTTAGGGATGGAATGTAAGCCAGCATTCCCCTTTTGACAGTGTTTCTGGGGTCCTAACCCTACAAGACCTGGCTTCTTATGTATGAATACTTTATATGGTTCCTCAGTTAGATACAAGAGGGTCAGTGTCTAACAGGTGTCAGGAGATGGCAGTTTCTGGCACTGGGTTACAGGGCCTGCTTGGTGCAGACTGTGGTGGGCTGACCCTTCTGTCCTCTCACCAGTCTCCAGAACGCCGCGAGCGCTTCCTCTTGCCTTCCTACACAGACTTAGGAGTCATGAATGAATTATTGTCTGCCTCCCTTTATTATGGATAAATGAAAGAAATGATGGAGCTCTTTTATGAGGTGTGATAAGTTGGAAAAAATAGGAGCGATACCCAGGGTGCTTGTTTGTACAGCTTTGCCAGGGGAAGAGCTAACATTGTAAGAATAAGATAGTTTTTGCCTCGGGTTAGTTTAAAAAAATGGGAATTATGGATGGTTCTGTGGATATAAGGTGGGGAGAGTATAGAAAGCAAAGTAATCTTTGCTGTCAGTGGAATGCATGCCTCTGCTCTCCCTAGAAAGTTGATAGATTTATCTTCCTGAGCTAACAGACCTCCTGCTGTTTAATTAACATTGTGTTTGGATCTTGTTCACTTTTTGTATTAAATGGGACTGCTGAAGGACTTGGCCAGATGAAGGCTGGGCAGGCAAGAGAGGCAGCTGCCTGTGGGCAGGGCTGGGGAGGAGGGCTGCCTGCAGCCCCCTGGCTCCAGAAATAGCCAGAGTGTGTGGGTGGGGGGAGAGAGACAAATTCTTTGGGGGTTCAAAAACTCACATTCCTTATGAGGAGAAAGAAACTACCCTGCCTGGAGCTTTGTAATTTATTCACATGTTTATTTTAATCATGAATTTTGGAAGCTGTTCAAGGGATCAGAGGCTTAGAATAGGTCCCATAGAAAATGGATTAGAGAATGGATAACACAGTTCCAGATGTGTGATGTACTTATTTAGGGCACTGCTAAATCCAGTTAAGACATGGACAGGAGGTCTTCATTCAAACTGTGCATACAACACTTTAAAAAGAAAGATAGTGCCTGTGTGTGCGCATGCATATTACATGTTTGCTTCGTAAAATGCTAGCCTAAATTTACTCCTCTTGGCTTTGATGATTTATAGAACTAATCAAAACTAAAAAGTCAATTGCTAGCAGGTGAAATCTGTCCTACCACAGCTGTATTTGGAGAGGGAAAAGGTTTCTTAGCACTTCTGAGGAGGAATTGCATTTCTTCATAAATAAGGGAATCCTTTTTTGTGGGACTACATCAAAATCCAGCTCAGTGAAATAGCTTTTAAATTACATTTCTGGCAAAGCCCAAACTTGTAATAACGGGATTTGTATGAGACTTTTACCTTTGGCACTGTGTAGACTCTGTAGCTTTGACCCAGTGAAATGCCTATGCCCTCATTCATGGTGCTGTTCTGCACCTCTCCAATGGGCAAGGGAGCCCTGCGTGTTTCTGAGGGGGAGCAGAGAGCAAACCACCACTGACGTCAGTGTGTTGTCCCCACAGCGACTTTGATGCTCTGAATGAAGAGGACGTTGTCAAAAACAACCAGCTGGCATTTGATGTTGCTGAGCAGGAGTTTGGGATCCCCCCTGTGACCACAGGGAAGGAGGTGGGGTCGGCCGGGGAGCCCGACAAGCTCAGCATGGTCATGTACCTCTCCAAGTTTTATGAGCTGTTCAGGGGCACACCTCTGCGGGCAGTAGGTAAGCCGAACCCAGGCTGCTCCTGATTCTTGCAAGTTTGGGGAGCGGAAGCACTTCATCCAGGCTGCTTATGAGCACTGCTCTTGAGCCAAGAGTCCTTTCCCAGCTGAGCTGTTTTGGCATGCGAGTGTGCCTGCTTCTGTCTGCAATAGTTACCTTGTGCTTAAAAAAGGAAAGAGGGAAAAACTTGATTGAAGACCAGGGTTTTGCGGGTCCTTGGTGGTTTCAGAGAACAGAAGCAGCTGGATAACTGCAGCTTGACATCATGAAGTTCATGTATCAGGCTGTTAGAGTGATTCTCTGGTAAGGATGACTGCGTATGGCATGTCCATTCCTGGGTGTTTCTCTTCTTTTTTAAACAAAGTCATCCTACACTGTATGTATTTACCCTTGCTTCCCTGGGTTTCTTATATAGAATTGCTACCAGCACTCAACTGGGAAGTTCTCACTTAGTCCAAGTTTTTTAAAAAGAAACCTGAATAAATATTCTAAGCAGGCTGTTTTTTGAACAGATGCTGGTGACAAGCAAAATGGAGAAAATAATGATCTTTGTTCAGCAAAATCATCAAACTTCATCTTCAATAATTACATCAATTTAACTTTACCAAGAAAACGAGTACCAAAGGTAAGTTGTGAAGGAAGACTTGCCCTACAAATCTTTCTCTTATAAAAAGACGAAAATAAACAGTCAGGCTCAGAAATAAGGGGTTTACATATATCCTACTATTAAAAGACCTGTAGAAGGAGATTTTTTTTTTTTGAGCATAGTAAAAAAGTAAAATAAGATTTCACAGTAAACAAAGCTAACACATACATGCATACTCAATCATTATGATGTTTGTAAGGATAAAACTGAAGCATTGTCAATGTGTCAAATGGCTGAAGCATTAATAATAGTCCCAGTTAAGTATTCTCCGTAAATGCAAAATTTCAAATCACAGTGAGAATTTGGGTGCACTTGGGAAGAATTTGGTTCCATTGTTCAGGTCAATCTTCAGTGTAGGCAAGTGAGGGGAGGAGGATGTTCTAACTGGTGTGTTTATAAGTTGTGGTTTTCAACTTGAACTATTTGAGATCTTGGCTCCATTACCTCTATTGTCTTTTATTTTTGGACATTTTTCAAAAGGTGTTTTTAGGAGGTTTTGTGAAATGCTAGATGCTAAGTTTTATATCTTTGTTGGGGGCTTTGTTTTTTTGGTGTTTTTGTTTGGGTTTGGTGTGTTGTTTCTTTTTTTTTTTTTTATTCGAGATGGTAAAGTCTGGAACTGTTCTGGGCTATTTCTGCCTGTAAGAAAAATAGTACTGTAGTTCTGTATGCCTAGAGTTAAATAAACAGCTATAATATCTATCAGTTCAAATACTCACTGATATGCTAGAATACTTATGATTGGGTGGGGGTGCTGTTTTTTAACTAAAGCAGTGATTTGAACAGTTTGTGGATGCTGTTAAGGTTCTGGAGGGAAGCTTTTCAAACCCTAATAGATGTCTAAAAACCTGCAATGGTGACAAGCAGTCAGCAGGTTGACTAACGTGACTCTGAGATAATGATCTCTTAGTCATACCATATACTTTTCTCTCTTGGTCACTTATTAATGAAAAGTTATTGACATTCCCTGTTTATGTCCCTGTATAAAACACATCCATGCCCATACATGCTGCGATTAAAGACTCCAGGGCCTTGACGGGTTATGGAGACCTGAGTTAATGCTGTCTGGCATAGGACTGTGTGCCGTGAGAGTATTGTCTCTGTGTTTCTGAATGGATTATAACTTCAAAAGTTGTAGGTTATTTAATTTAAAAGTTACTCTAATGAAATTATTCAGTAATAAACTCTTTCACCTTCTGCCTATTCATTAACTTGGTCCTTTTCTGAAAGGAGACCTTGAGGAGGGGCTTTGCTTGCACAGCTAAGCCTACCTTCATTTTAACTTCAATTTAAACAGGGAGTGTCTGCACAGCCTGGCTCAGAGGCAGCAGTGTCTCAAGTCCAACTGTTGCAGATTAACCAGCACAAGTTAGCAGCGTGTACTTCTCCACCAAAATGAATTCAACTTCTACATTTTCTGAAACATGGCTTAATGCAAAACTGTTCCAGGTTTTGAGTTTCCTGGGCTAGCCAGAAACTGTACTGCGACTACAATGATTCTCAAGTTCTTTCTTTATCTGTTTTTTAATTATTATTATTTTTAAACAGACCTCCTTAATGCTTAACTGTATTGCTTCATTTACACCTATACAGAGGCTCTAAGTTTTGCCTGCAAAAGTACAGATTTCCTACTTATTTTGGAATTCAGTGTCCTTAATAAAAGTTCAGGTGTACATGTATGTACTGCATTTCTCAGTATTTTAATATAGTGCTTTTTAAATTTGTTGCTGTCTTACCTTCTCAGTTTTGGTAGAAATGTGTTATTTCACACACACACACACACANAACACAGCTTTAAAACCTGTGGACAGTCAATTGCCCAGTAACCTCATATATCCTTCTTAGAAAATAACTTTTCCCTGCCACCCACATATAGACAAAACCAAGTGACATGTTTCCCAGCTAACCAAGCAGTGAGAGACCAAATAGGCAAAACAAATGTTGCTTTTTCTTGTGAGTGACTTCTTTAGAAGAAAAACCTTTTTCATGACCACAGTGGTGGTGTTTTCCCATCAGTTATTTGCAGAAGTAAATAGACTTTTAGTAGTGGGGAGAGCTTTCCATTACTAAGCCGTACAGCCCTCTGACTAACCTACCATCATGAAATAAGCCTTCTGTCATAACAGGAGGTATAGTTCCTGGCACTACATGAAAGCATGAGGTGATTTGCTTGACAGGCCCCTTTGGTTTCACACTACAGGGGCTCGTTTGAAAGGAGAGTGGAAGTGGTATTTTCCAAATCAGCCTGGGGAGCAGGACTGTCAAGACCGTGTTTTGCATGAGGCTTTGCAGCCCTGCCATGGATGGGGCGTGGAACTTAACAAGAAACACAGTACTTGGCTTAGGACAGAGACTTGCAAGTGCCGTAACTGTCTGAAACTAGCTGGAATGAAGCTCCTTGGAAAGCAACTGCTTAAGAGTTTGGCTGTGGCTTCAGTTTTATGGTTCTTTCCCCTGCAAAAAGTGGTGCTGAGCATTACCCAGGCATGACAGTAGGAGAGCACTCGCACATCAGAGAGTCAAAAACCAGCCAGGGTAACAGTGTCGCTTACTAAACTTTCCATACCATCTAGTTTGTCCTTTTATTTGGCTGGAAGATGGATCCTTATGTGGATGCTGGTTGTGAAGGACCAGGAAGCAGGGTGCCTGGAACTACTGCAGCAGTAGCTGTTCTGGCAGCGTGTGCTGGGCTGGACAATGTTGTCCATTCTCCTTCCAGCGTCAACCAGGCTGGAGAGGAACTGAGATTTCCTGTGCTCCAGACTAATAAATGAATGGAGGTGTTTATACAATAAAGGGCACAATCCTCTTTCTTGGAGTTTTGCTAGGCAATTAAATTGCTTTGTCTTTCACTTCTTTGTAAATATGTTAATGAAGGTCCTTTATGTAAGATTTTTGAAAGGCAACATCTTGTTTGTTCCATTCACTTAGGCAAATTCTGCTTTTATGTGGTGCAGATTATTATGCAGAATACATTGTGCTGTTATGTTGTTCACTCTTCCTTGGTAGACTAATGATTATAGGTAGTATAAAGCTAGGTTACTGAGAGCTGGTGCTTGAAAGACAATGTACGAAAGCATACAAAGTAATCAAAATGTTGTCATCTGATTCTTTTGGTGTTTGCCCAGAAGTTGTTTGGGATTACTTCTATTCACTACGTAATGATTTATTATAAACAGTGTATATGTAAAAAGGAAGCCTATATTCTTTGATCTTTCTCTCTTTATTCTTTTTTCTTTTTTTAAGTTGGCTGAGCAATCATTAAGTTACAGTGTGGGCAAATGCAAATAAGTGGAATGTAGTTTACTGTTCATAAAATATAACCTAACATAACATTTATCAGACAAAAAACCTCTCCATTGTACCAACTCTTCAAGACTGAATTTAATAAGAACTGATACAAATTTTTAAGCACTGACTATTTTGCAAGTTTGTGTGGACTGAGTATGAAGTATTATTTATTGTGTGTGTAATCTTTGGTTCAGTAAAATAATTGAACATGTGCATAGCTTGAGCACAAAATAGGCAATTTGATTGCTTAAGTACTGTAATGCAAAGCCATAGTCAGGGAGATGAATGTTATAAGGGAGGCAGACGATAATTGCTCCAAAAAAAGGAGGTATGTCTGCACTAAGAACACGATCTGCTTGCAGATATCTAGGTTGAGATGTGGAGGCTATAGTGAAGGAGTGATGGTTTTTTATTTTGTTATTTATATGGAAACCAGTGTAGTCTAGACTAAAATTCGCAGAATAACTGATGCTGTAATGCCTTTTTCTTCAAGGATGTGCTAGTGCTTTGTGAATTATAAACTCTTTAATACTGAAAGAGGAAAAAGTAAACACCAATGTCATAGGGCCTTTGTTCAACAAAGCGTACAAGCATGCGTCTTCACCCATCAGAGTCCAGTGGAAGCTCCCAGTTAGAGGTTACAGGGCAGCTTTTTCATACATGCTAACTGCCACAGGGACCACCAGGCTCCTCACGTGAGGAACGATCCTGCTGAGTGGGGGGAGTCTAGTGAGGTGCACCAGTGCAATGAGGACCCCTGCACGCTGGCACTGCTCACCTGTGTTTGCCTCGTTTAACAGAGGCCAGGCCACACTTTCCTAGTGATGAAAGTTAATAACCTGGGAGGAACTGCTTGGGTAAATCTGGTAACTGCTGCAGTAAACCATAGAACTTGTTTTGGCTTGTCTTATCGTTTCAGGTTGAAGGGAAAACAGAAGAAAATGAGACTAACAAAAGACGTCGAAAAGGTCTTTTTGGTGTCTTTGAGGAGGTTGGTGTTCAGTGGTGTCCACACATATCCAGTTTCTTGATGATTACCATAGCTGAGGAAGCAGTGGGAGTCGGGGGGTCAGGGCCTGGCCTCTTACTCTTGGCGGGAACAAAAAGCCTCTCCCCTTAAAATCTTGAATTTACTAAAGAGCAGCTGCATTTGTTTAAATCATTTGGTAGGGAAGACCATTACCTAAATTGTACTGGTTTTCTTTCTGACCCAAGAACATCTAAGGTATTTGGGTTGTTTTTTTTTTCTTTTCCCAACTCAGTTATTTAAAGAAATATTTTGTTTGAAGAGTTTGCATTGCAGCTTGGTTCCTAGCCCCTCTCTGATTAGTTACCTTTGTGATGCTGCTTTATCATCACCAGCACTGATTCATGTTCCCTTTTTACTGTGCTCTGGGACCAAAGAAAAATTTTTTGTGACTTTCGCATGCTAACTGATGTAATTTCTAATATTGTGTAGACTGTATATCCTTTTACTCTTTGCTGATAAGGATGTTATCTCTTTCTTCATGAGTGTCATAGGTAAACTCAAGAAAAACATAATTTGTTGTTTCCTTACAGGCTTCAGGCTTTTCAAGCCAAGGGACAAATGCTGGCAAAGAACAGAGTGATGGCAGAGAAGGAATGAACCAGAATAAAGTTAAATCAATGGCAACTCAACTGTTGGCAAAGTTTGAAGAGAATGCTCCAAATACAATTTTTAGGAGGCAGGTAGGTCATAGATGAACATAAAAGTAATCTCTGAAATTAAACTGTAGTCCCTCCTTGTGAACGTGATGCAGATTTCCAAGGGGAAAAAATGGATCTGTTTGTGTGTTTGAAGTGAATTGTCTCTTTTTTTTATACTTTATGCAAATTAAAGGTATTCCTCTCAATACTTAGCAAACAAATGTGACTAATATGTTGACTAATACTTATTAATATAGTGTATTGATATATAAATTATATTAGTAAAATGTAATGGAATTGCAATGTCTAGAAATCTCTTGTAAGCCAGTCTGTAGAATTTGTGCTTTGTGTGGAAGTCTAAGCTGGCTATGTATGGTATTGCAGAAGGACTTTTTTTTCCTATATTCTGTGAATAAAGGACACTACATAGCCAGATGATTCTTTCTTTGTGGAAAATTTAGAAAGTGTAAGAAGGGAACCTAATCTTTTGCAAGAGGTGTCTGGCTGCCATTTCTATTCCTAAAGTAGGCATAATGGAATATATTTGTACATTCCACAGCATTTTCATTATTTGTTGTTAGCGTGACTAATAATGTTTTAAAACTAATTCCGTGCTATCAAGGTAGGGATGATAAGAGCAAAATCATACTTCAGCCAGCGAGGTGGTTTGAGTCAGCTGCATTCAGATCTGTCACCTAAAAGATCTGAAGGAAGCGATGAGGAAGCATGTGGTTCTGTCAAGGGTGGTGGCTTTCTTAATTCTTTGTGCTTGTATCCATTTGTTTGTTTACATATTTAAGTCCTCCGGAAGTGTAAGCTTCATAGGTGTCAAGTAACTTTCTCAGTCCATGAACCACTGTTGTTTGCACTCTACCTGGCTACTTGTCAATGCTCTGAGCTTTCTGCATGTGATATGTGTGCAGAGGTTTGCTTGGCCACGTTGAAGGAAGCCTTGATGCTTTACCTTTCGAACATAACTGCTCCTAAAGAATACTGAACGTGCTGAATTTTAAGCATATCTTTGATGGTAGAAGGTGTTAATAAATTGGATAGGTGACACAAATCCACAAAACTTGTTGTTAAGCTCCATAGTAACATGTCTTTTAAAGGAGCTTTTATTTTTTTCTGCCTCAAAAGATCTTTGAATCCTATTTACTCTCTTCCCTTTTTTTCCCCACTCTGTCTTTATAATTTTAAAAATGCTTTGCAAGGAGCTAATAGATAGACCAGCCCTGCTCTCTTCTGACTCTCCTGTTAATCCTCGCTTTGCTAAACCTAAGGATCCAAGTCTTCTTCCACCTCAACCAAAAAGGCAGGTAGGAACTTGTATGGGTAGCACCTGACAAGCACACAATTTCTCTTACTGCTGGGAACTCGATGTTATTGTCTAACTACAGAATATATAAAATGATATTTGGATGTAATCTGCAGCATTAGAAGATATATTTAGTTGACAGCTGTGAAAACCACATTAAAGTTTAAAGCTATTTTATACCTGCTTGACCAGATGAGAAAACTGTTTGAAAGAATCAGTAACTGTGTGGGGAAAAAATCTAAAAAAATAGGTGTTGATTTCTGTGTTATCACATCTAACTCCAAATTGTACCAATTACATAGCTACATTTAACGTGCGAGAAAACTACAGCAGTTCCTGAAAATTTGCTTGTGCATGTACTTGATGCTTTAGGCTGTTGTAATGATAAGGCAAAGGGAGTTTTCCATCCTGAGAAGCCTGGCAGAAATGTCTAAGAGAAAAGCTTGAGCATTGAAAAGCTGATATTGATGCCCAGGTTTTTTATTTTTTTAAGCAGCATAATGATAAGAATTTCTGCTAAAAGCTCTTTTGCAGCATCAGATACACGGGACAAAATTTTTGAACATGTTAGTACTTCCAATGAAAGCCATTTCATATCAAATAGTATTAACATTCACTTTACGTTAGAGTTTTAAACAGACGTAAATATCGAGTAATGGCATTTCAAGAGTAGTCTGCAGTGAAATGAGGTCTTCATTGCATGTGGAAATCTGCAGATAAACTTGATGAAAAATGCGGATTCATAAACTGGTTGAGAACGGTTGTTTTAAAGGCAGGTGTGCTATCCTGAAACATCATGAGCACACTGCAAGTTGATTGGCATTATGTTTTTTAATTGTAATTCTGAGAAATTTGGAAAGATTGTGTTTTTTTTTTGAATTGGGCAGATAGGATGAAGTAGAAAACTGTCATGGTAATGACATGAAAACTGCCATGGTAACTGGAAGGTAATTTTTAAGACTGAATTTGATAAAGCTGAACTGGTTCAAATGTTTCATTTACTTAAAAAGCTATTTTATATGAAGATTCAAATTCAAAGACCTATTCTGAACTCCTCAGAAAATGCTTTAAATCTGAAATATATTATAGCTTGACTTGGATTTAGAATTTTGCCAAGAACTGCTCTTGATATTCTTACAATTTGATTGTAAGTTTAGTTTCAGGCAGATGTGGTTAAAATAAAACCAAAAAAAAAGAAAAAAAAACCAACCCCAAACTAGTGTCATGTTCCTCTGCACTGATGCTATCTGGGGTTATTCATAGAAACTGAGACAAACCTAGAGAAGAATGTCAAGACCTCTGTAAGTTAGATAGGACTGATTTATTTCAGTGCATGGACACAAACATCAGAGATGCAGTAGATAGTGTGCACAGAGTGATGTGAGAGCATTTTATTTCTAGTTATGTGCATGACTGTGCTGCGCTTTTGGAAGCATCCTTAAAAGTTGCATATACTGCATGGTAGTGCAGAAAGCAGATTTTTTTCACTTCGAGTGTTTCCCAGTTTCAGGTGGTAGCTAGGAGTGAACACGAGGTCAGGGAACCCAAACAGTCTTTAAATGGTTCTGATCATATGGCCAGGAGAGCAAAGACTGTACAAAAAACAGATACCCAGCCCAGTCTGTCAGAAACCTCTGAAAATCTCTCAACTGCCTGTTCTGCTGCATTTGTACTTTCTGGAGTGCTTGAGCGTCTTCAGCACCTGGAGGAAAAAATGAAACAGGTGACAAGCAATTTCTTTTCCTTTCTGTCTCTTAACTGCATATGTTAATCTGTATACTGTATTCTCCCTGGATATACTGGCTTTTTCCTCTGTTGATTTTAGGTTATATTATGACAATAAAAAGTCTTTCTACAAACTTGCTATATTCTGATGATGTATGTGACATTAACTGAAATCTCTCTCTTTCTTTTCCTGGCTTTCCTTCGCTGGCTCTTACTGCAGAAAAGAGCTCAGACCATAGCAAATAGGGAATTCCATAAAAAGAATATTAAAGAGAAAGCAGCACATCTTGCCTCAATGTTTGGATATGTGGAGTTTCCGAAGGTGAATATTAGGTTTTGCACCTAAAGAAGTGCTGAGTTAGAAGACACATGAGAATTCGGGGGGGGAGGGAGGGGCAAAAAATTGCTGTGGTTTTGGTTTTTTATTTTCCTTTCATTCTGTGTGGATCTGAAAAGTAATGTGGATTGCACCAAGACTGCTAAAGAACTTTGTTTAAATATTATTGTGTCATGTAATTGAGGTAAAACACAATCTAAATCATAAAAATAGAGTATTTTAGCACGAGAGAAACGTGTTAGACTAAGCCATGTCTTGTGCTTAAGTATATATACACTGGTAGCTCACAGTTTCTAATGAATTGGTGAGCAGTAACTCTTAGTGCAATCTGGCACTTCTTATGTTTCATTATGCTTTCTCTCAGCACTATCTTACCTTACTGCCCACTGTAAATATTTTTTATAAAAAAACTGAGTGCAATAATATCATTTGCAGTGAAGGTTTTGCTATGATAGATTCTATGGCTCCTCACTATGCAGAAGTAGAGAAGAGAGCAGAATTGTAGTTGTTGTCTTTCTGTTTTTTTGATGCATGACTCTGAAATTTTTCTCTTAACCTGTACTAATGTCACTGTCTCTTGGATAACTCTCCTGTTTCTGCTCTACACAGAATAAGCTACCTACTAAAGGCTTATCCCATTCTCAGCCCCCAACTCGCTCTTGCCCTCCACCTCATGATTCAGCTGCTGCCTCTTCATCATGTGCCGGTTCAGCTTCCCCTGTTGTTCCTTCTAGCCAGGTACTCTATTAACAGATTTTTTCCTGTAAAATCCAAACTTGCGCTAAAGCTGCTAGAGGAATGGCTTGGATGGAAGACACTGCCAGCAGATCTGTTGTATAGGTTGTATTTCACATTTGAATCAAACTTGACTCTGTTCACTGTTGTTAATTTGCCGTGGTTGTAAGAGGAAGGTCATTGTTAAAACTAGTTCAGATATAAAGCTAAGGAGCAGAGCAAATAGTTCACAATATTTTTGCTTCAGTTCTGAAAATTTTGCATTGCTGTTTATTTTAAACATTCCGTTGTTGGATAATACTTACAGACATGCCTAGCAGAGAGCGAGCGTCACGTTGAATAGCTAACTGGATGTTATGGGTTCGGTTAATTGTTCTTGGGTGGCATGTGTGTTTCTTTTCATAAGAGTATCTGTCTGGACCACAGGGAAGAACCTGCATAATAATGGCTATTTTAACTAAAGGACATGTCTTAGCATTCTATAAGCACTTGTCAATACAGACAGATTTTATTGTTGTTTTGTTTGTTTACTTATTTATACTTTAAACTTGCTTCTGCACATTAATTGCTAGAATACAGTTCTTTGCAAACTGAACTATAAGAGAGGAAACATGCATACTCTGAATGCAAGCAATTAGATGAGATATTCAGCTCTTACTACTTCTGCTGATGTTTCAGTGGGCTCTCCTTTTATCTGTGGAAGGTAAGATGACATTGGCTTCTAACTCCCCTTGTTTTGGAAGGCCTTTAATTGAGGGAGGTTTGATATTTTTCAGCTTTTTGGAGCAGATAAAGGCCCAGGTTCACTTTTCTTCACCCATAGATTATGTAGCAGCAGTCTGGGAACACTGCAGTATTCAATAGAGTTGACGTGGAAATAAAGGTGGAAATGTCAAGTTTCTAGAAGTATTGAAGGTGACTGCTGTGACCCAATCTAAGTGCTGCTGGAGCTGGCAGCTTTGCTGCCTGACACAGGAAGGAAGTGCTATTCAGCAAAATTGGGTACTGTCTCCATTTACTGTAAGGGAGGGGCAAAGCATTCTGCCTGCTTTTGTTGTATTTAAATAACAGTAGTTCTATGAAATACTCACGAGTATTGCCCAACTTCAGGTAAGCCATGGCTGAAGGTAGTTTTGTGTCTGGTGGGCGTTCAGCAGGATCATTTAGTGGAATTGGTCTAGATCTTTTTCAGTTATTTTGCCACCACAGTGTTGATGCTGGTCTCAGCCTCAGCAGTAACTGAGCGGGTGGATGCTGAGCTGACTTGCAGTTTGCAAAAGCCCGTTCCTTGGTTAAGATAGAGCTGTGTTGAAAAGACTCTCTTCCTCTCATTCCCTGGGAAAATACAAGCTACACAGCCCTTCAAGGACAGTGCAAACCCAGCAGGTGCCTTACTGCACTAATCCCCTAATTCCTTTCAGCCTCAAAATAATTCCTTTGCCTGGATTTAAGTCTTACTTTTTATGACCTAGGAGGTATAGCATGTGATGGGTTTTAAGCTACATAATGGTTTTCAAAATATTGGGGCTTGTTGCTCATTTGATTTGGAGAACTGTTGTGACAGTGTGAAGGGGAGGAACAAAAAAACCAACAAACCCAAAGTGAACAACCCTTTAGAATATGAGAACTAGGCTCTTAATCGTATCGGAACTCTGTAAGCAATAATTTTACTGGGATTTAAATTTTTTTTCTTTCAGAATATTTGGCCTGAGCAGTCATTTTTGGATGTTTTAATTCAGCTGTATTTAAAGTGCACTCACAGCCTTTTATGAGTTTGCTCTTGTATTTAAATAGTGTAGCAATAGTTTGTTGTGACTTGATTTCACTCAGGTTGAGTTTACTTTAATTGAAAATGCTCTCTCCAGAGGTAATGACAGAATGCAGCACAGCTGAGGCAAGAAAATCTTGTTCTGTCACCAGTACAGTAAATACACCTTTATCTCATCAGGTAAATATATGGCTGGTTAGGTAGGGTTAGGTAGCACTACATGTTATTCTTTGGCAGATATACATGCATGAACATCGTGATGGCAAGTATACCGCTCCATAGTGTACAGGCTCAGGTCCTCTTGTACGCTGTATGCATTACATATGTCTGAATATGGTGCATTTGGCTTGCCATATTTGAGAATTTTAAATAGCAGGTCTGATACTGAACAGGCAAACTTTTACTTTCCTCCACTTCGAGGCAGATGCAGTAATAGAAAGCTGATCCAAATGAACCCCATGTGATAATGGATTACTGCAGATATTTCAATGGGAAAGGTGGTAAGTAGATTTTTAAAAAAAAGGCAAAAAGCCCCCTTGAGTTTGCTTTCCAGGGCTGCCACTGAGTTCAACTGACACCGTTGGTGCTGTCCTTGCTACCGGGGTAACTGAGAGGGAGTGGAGGGGTTAGACAGCATAGTCAGCCATGGTGTCTGTGCAAGACTTGCGGAGAAGGGGAGGGTGCCTGTCCTCCATGCCCGCTGTTGGCGCAGTAAGGGGTGATGGACGGTCGCTGTAGAAAGAGAAATTCAGATCAGGCTTGAGGGTGGGGATAGAGGACCCTTGAATGGTAAGGAGCAGAGTGCTGGGGGAGGCCTGCACTCTGCAGCACGGACGCCTTTTGGAGCAGGTCGTGCCAGTGTGCGCTTTCTTTACACAAGGGGATGGACTCAGTGGACCTTTGGGCCTATGTCCAAATGCATTGGTGATGTGCCGGTGAAGTGTTAATGGATGTGCCAGAGTTTTGTTCTCCATACTATTCATGTGCCATGAGGTCGATTTCGGTCCTGTGATACCCCTGTTTAGCTTTAGCTCTCTTTGGCAACTTAAGTTCTGTTTCTCTTCAAGTTACACAGGCCATATTTTGGCTTACCTCTTGTTATTTCTCAAGTAACATTTTTCCAAGAAGCAGAGTTCTTACAGCTGTTTTTACTGTAAGAGTATTAAATCTTCAGGGAACACCTGCTGCAGCCTTGATTTCATAACAAGCAATCTGTCTGTGCCCTGCCATGGTTGAATTGTTGTCCCCATGTTTTATCTTTTAAGATTTCACACTTTTCAGAACATGAAAATTTTATCATACTCTATAAAACACTAGCTAAATGTGCAGCACTAGATACATAAAATTTGATAATATTTCAGGCGCACAGTATGCATTTTCAAGTACTGTGCACGATAATATAACAGTACATTTGGATTGCTTTGCTGTGAATATGTCCCGGTAATTGCCTGTGTTTATGTTGTCTCGAGGGTGGGGTTCGGGAAAAGGGCTTCAGGATTGGCAAGCCAACAGAAGGAACTCCCTCCATGTTGTTGGTGGTGTTTCTGCTTTTTCCCAGCAGAAGAACAGAAGATAATAGAAGTCTTTTGAGTTTTGTAACACTTCATGAGATACGACCTATAAATATCAGCACCCTCCCATCCTTTAAACAGTTAGTACTGTCATTTCAATTTCAAGTGAGCACTGAGATTGTTATCAGACATGACAATCCTTTACAGCTGGTGAATTTTCATTGGAACAGTGTAAGTTACGGTGGCATATTGATTGGAAATGGTGGCTAAGAAATCATGCTGTCTTGTTACAGAAACCTGTTACTAAGCCTCAGTTCTGAAAGGAGCACATGAAAAGGCAGCTATGGAAGCATATTGTTTCTTTTAAATACATACAGTCATTACAACTTATTAGGAATTAACTTCTATATGACACTAATATGCAAGTTGCCGGTAATAATCAAAACTACCTTCTAGCTTTAATCAGCTGTCAAAATTCGCATAGGTAGAATGATGAATTAACATATATTCTATTACAGGCTGGGCTTTGGTTATTCCTGTTTTCTGTTTACAGTTGGATTGACCTTCAGAAAATTGTGTTCATCTGAGCTTTGCATGAGTGAATCAACACAATAAGTCATAAGAACTATGAAGATGTTGCAATCAGTAGGCTTTGCTGCCTGCAGAGTTTAGACCAACTACTTCCCTTCAGTGACTGTAATTACCAGCAGTAAGCAGGGCTTGGGTGTTTCCTACACACAGTAACTTACTACTCAAACGTTGTTTATCTCAGAGGTAAAATATATGTAGCAGGTGGTATCAAAAATAAATAAATCTCTCTCAAAGCAAAATAAGACCAGGAAAATCATTAATTAAGGATATGAAACAACAAAGGGGAAGCATTGTATGCTTTTGGAGGCAGAGAGCCTATTTCCTTTGTTTTAAGAAAATACTACTGAAGCTTACTTGATGGTTGGCTGTGGTGTTACAAATAATAGCACAGGGAGATACAGAAGGTAGCTTTCTCTTCCCACAATAATAACCACACTGATCAACCTGCTGAAAAGCTTTGGCAAGGTCAATCCACAAGATCAGTTGACAGGTCATTGGCAAGGTTGTTGACAGGTCAGTAGTCTCAGTAAATTACAAAGGCTTGGGGGATTCTTAAGTGTTTTCTTGGTATTTTGGTGAAATTCACCATGCAAGGTAACTCTTTTAAGATTCCTTTTGAACAAAGGATTTAAAGCCACTGGTATAAACCTGCCTGAATTGTGAGCAGTAGCCTGTTACATGTTGGTAGTGGTCCCAGCACTACAAAATTGCACGTGTGTGTGGGACTTCACGTACACCTGTAGCCTCAAGGGTAGTAAGTGGATGAGCAAAATATAGAATCTATTATGTGTGTACTGAGTTCCTAGGGTACCTGAGCAGCTTCAGGCAGGCAGAGATCCGTGTGCTGCTGACCAAAGCTAAGCTGTGTAAGAGTTGACAGGTTCTCTAAAGACATATGTGGAGATTTGGGGTCAGACCCTCTCTCCTGCAACTGGAGTTTATATTACACTTACACAATTAAATGGGTGAGGATGTTATTGAAGTCCTTGTCCATAAGCAGGGTGAGGTTTAGAGAAGACACGGGGGGGGTTCTTTGGCAGTTGTGCGGTTGTACGAGGGCAGAAGTCACGAGCCTTGCAGGGCAGCGATGCTCTTGCATGCCCTGTCCCTGCTGTTCTCTGCAGGTTTGTGCTGGTGGCCCGCACTCATGGGGCTGTCCTGGTGGACTCGTGTCCTGCCCCGATATGTCTATTTTGGGACTGAATAGCATTTGAAAGGTGCAGTGCAAAGGCTGTAGCAAATTGATCTCTTGTCTACCCGCACATGCAATTCAGTAAGGACAATCAGTAGAGATGTCCTTATTAAACAGTCTCTCTGAAATGTGATCTAATCGGTCCTCGAGTCCACTGGCTTCCTGCCCTCCCTGCTGGTCAGTAGCAACAGTGTTTGTGTTGGTGGTTGTTGAAGAGGAGACGAGAGAAGTCGGCAATCTTTTGGTTGCTAGATTAAATTGAAATCCCATTTGCTTCTACGTGGAATGTGAATTCACATTCATTACCAGAACACTTCCTTATAATAGCAATTTTAAAAGTATGTATAAACACGCAGTTTTCTTGTTTTGACTGCTTTAATGTCGACACAGATTGCTCCAATGGGTGGAGAACAGAAATCAACCAACCTGATGAATTGCAAGGTGTAGTTCAGGCTCAAGGATACTTTTCCTGAAATTCAACTACTTGCACTTTAAGCACAGCCTTATTGTTTAACTGACTGCTCCAGCCTTTAACTAGTTCAAGGTAAACTTTCTGCTTCAACTGACTTTGAATGCCATCTTTTACCTAGGATCTCATGGGTATTAAGTTGTACGTGGCCTAAAAGCTGCTCAGCATATTCAGAGGTGCGGAATCTGGGAGGAAAATTTTGTCATCTGTGATCTTAAACAATGTAAAGGACCGTAGTTTTCCTCTGGTAGCAAGTAATCTTGCTTCTAGTATTGGTTTATAATTTAATGTACCACTTAGCCCAGCATTGCAGTATGTAATTAACAGTTTACTTTGCTGTTGTTACCCCACAAGTTGTGCAGATATTGAATAATATTTGAAAATCTTTTTGTATTAAACAAAGCCAAGCAGTACAGAAATTTGTCCCTTGAATGGCCTTTGTTGTCTTAACATACATATTTTATATCTGCCTGGATATGAAGTCAGTTATGGGATAAGTCTCAAAAGATAAGCAGAGCTGTAAGGAGCTGGACATGTTCCCAAGTTCCTGAACTTGAAATTTTTTAACCATCATAATTTTTGAAAACACACCCACAATGCATTATAGGTGGTTTTAATCTTGATAGAAAATGCTTTTAAATTATTTTGAAGTATCATGGATACTAGTGCATTTAAATTTTTCTCCTTTCTTTGTGGTAACTTTCTGATATTTTAAAACCTTTCTGTTAGCAAGACTTAGAGTGGTGGCAATAGAAAAATCATTTCACTGAGAAGTGAAAGAATTAAAATTTGGACTCTGTGGGAGGCAAATAGAGTATAAGATATGAGATCATGGATCTTCTAGGAAAACAAAAAAAAAATACCCTGGTTCCAGAAGCAGAGTATCTGATCCCTGCCCACACCAGGATGGCCCTTGCTGCCTTTGCCACCAGCAAGGTTGTGGGATCTTATATTGACTATAAAACTAAAATCAAAATCACTACAGGAAGTTTGGTTGAGGGTAGAAAATATTTCTGTAAAGCTGTGAAGTCTTTATAATCTTTTTTTCCAGGAACAAAGAAGTAGAGTACCTACCTCCCTGCCTGCCACTCACACGCACGAGCACACGCACACTCCCTTTTCTTCTTTTCCAGTCTCCCGGCATATGTTTTGGCAAGGAAGCCTGGACTCTGCAGTCAGTGGTCTGGCTACGGTGCATGTGGAACCACAGTATCAGGAACTGCAGTGTCCTTGCAGGCCTGTCTATTTGATAAATTCAGTTAGAAGCAGCCTAACAAACGTGGCTGCAGTAGTGTGATGAAGCAGATTAAAGGAGATGTCTTCCTTCCATGAGCGTAGTTTCTCTAGTTTTCCCTGGCACTGAGATGAGTCACTGGGGAGAGGGAGAATGGTTGCTCTGTGAGCATCAGCAAAACGTTTCTGAGTGGGACTTGTAGTATGTTTTTGTAGAATGTTTCCCGAAATGCCACGGTTTGTGGTCTGTTAATGGGAAGTTTAGTCCCCACCCCCATTCTGAAATATAACAACAAAGTCCCAAGAAATCAAAATGAACAATAGGGTTTTTTTTTAATCTATCAGAATGGTCCAGCCCTGATAGCCAGACAGTAGTTCCCAGCTCGCCTTTTGCAGACCATAGTGAGAGGCCTCGTGCTGTGGGAGCAGCATTTGTTCCCAACAGCTATTTCTCCATCATCCGCAGGGAGAAGTGTGTGGGCTACATGGAAGCCTTCTGTGGCCACCAGCTGGACCATGCTGATCATGCATGAACATGCTTGTGCTCTGCTAGACTTTGCCTCTGCTCTTTCTCCTAGCCTCTCTTTATCATTGTTTGCATGTTTTCAAATCATTCTTGTCCTTTTCTCATTGAATTCTTTTTCAAGAATACTAAAGCTCTTCCTTCTATTCTTCGTCTTCTCCCCTTCTCTGGTTAGATGACTGTAGGAAAGGTCTCACGTGCAATTGGAGCTGTGGCTGAAGTTCTTGTCAATCTGTATGTGAATGATCACAGACCCAAGCCACAGCTTCCCCCCCTTGAACTGGTAAGGCTAAACCCACAAAGAAACAATAACTTGAGTGGTGTTTCCAGAATGTTATCCTGACTTGTGACCCTGGTTGTGGAGCGCTTTAAGCTTCATGAAAAGTCTTAGTCTAATATTTATTAAGGAATCAAGTGCATATTAGCAAAATATGTTGATGTGTGGGCGTGCTGGAAACGTTGCTCACTGTGCCTTCTATTTCTATTTTTATTACTTGTCTGTATGAATTAAAACTTCAGGAGGCTTTATTAAATGTAATTACTCTTACAATTAGTAACAGAAAACAATTATTAATCAGGGTGGCTTCTAAGGAAAGTTTTGTACAGTACATGTTTATGTAGTTATTTTTAACACACAAATGCTGAATCACCGTGCCTCATTTTGAAGAGCGTTGTTTTTAAACTCTGACACTGTTCTATGTTGAATTCAGAAGCGGTCTCTGGACAGAGCTACAGGTTCTTGCCCCATTCCTCATTCTTCATCTCCTGCCTCTACTGCTCAGAGCTGTCAGGTATTGGGAAGCGAAGTAAGGTGTTGCGTTGTGGTGATGACACTTACTTATTAGCCAGCACTAAACTCAGATTGCTTCTGCTTCATTGTAACTATCTGACCTGTTCTGTTAACACGGTGTTTTTAAAAATGCATTTGTATGCTTTTCCATTTGCGTGCTTGTTCATTTGGAAAGTTTCATGTAGTTCGTACTCTGAAGTGATCCATCACAGCAAAATGGATTACGAAGGGCAGATTTGGAATAGGATTCTCAATTTTTAAGTACAAGAGTGTGACTTGTGACAATGACAACTGTGGCTGGCACTTAACGTTAAAAAACTTGTTCCGAGGCCGCCTTTTGCTGGCAAGTTAAAGATGAGTTGTGTGGCCTGCGTGCTGGTGTCTGTATGCGCCTGTACTCTGCCAGGCCTGCACCTCCTCCGTCCCATGCGTGGTACCCCTCGTGTGGCGACGGAGGGGGGCGGTGGGAAGGGGAGGTGTTGGCGGCTGTGGCAGGGACAGGATGCGCATCTGTGCCGACCTATAACTAGGCAGAATGCAGTAATGCAAAGTAGCATCCTCATACCTGCCTCTAGTAAGAGAAGGGAAGCCCAGTGGCATCTAATCCATTTATAATTTATTTTTCTGTACCTTTGGCACGTATATCCAGAGTGGATGAGATTTGTGGCAAGTACAGAATGTTAATTGCCAGCCCAAACTGAACAAAAACATTCAAAATAGTTTAAAGTTTTTAATACGGATCATATTTAAAATCCAATGAGTTAAAAATATTCTGAATGTCCATGATAAGAATGAAACTGATTTTTAAAACAAACCAAGCCCCAGCTTGGGCTGTAGTCTCGGGGGGAACCTGGCTAAGAGGGAAGCACGTCTGCAGCTGATGTAAATGGGAGTTCAGACACCTGTATCGAAGACTGTCAGTTTTATCTTCCTGGACCTGAAAGCACGAGCCTACGTTTTCCTCTGGAGCGTGTATGAACGGAGACTTCAGGGTGTCTGTTGTTCGAGGCTGGCAAGGTCTGCCTTTGCCCTCTTCTGAGAAACACGGCTGCCTGCAGCCACGAGGCGCCAGTGCCTGAGCCAGCGCGGTGCAGGGTGGTGAGCGAGCATTTGGGGCTGATGCTGCTCTCGTTCCCGAGTACACACAAGATGTCGGTGAATTCCCAGAGAGAAGCTGGACGCAAGTCCAGCTGAAAACTCACCCCTTAAAGTCCTTGTGATGATGCCTGGTTTATGAATTGCTGCATAAACCTACAGAATTACAGCAAATGAGTAATAAAAAAGCTGGCTGACGCTTATTTGAGTTGTGTGTGGAGGGTGCTGTGTAAAACTTCAAGCAGCTAAAGCAGCTGCCCGTTTAGTAAGAATTTATATCTGGGTGTAGTGCAGCAGCTTTATGTGCATTTCTATGTCTATCTTTTAACAGGGATCTCTGCGAAAAGAATTTCCTCAGTCTATTGGGGGGAGTGACATTTGTTATTTCTGCAAAAAACGGGTATATGTTATGGAGCGGCTGAGTGCAGAAGGCCACTTCTTTCACAGGGAGTGCTTCAAGTGTGAACTATGTTCTACGACGCTCCGTTTAGGAATTTATGCCTTTGATGTTGAAGAAGGTAATATAAAAGCTATTTAAGAATATTTTAAAATGTCTGAGTATTGAAGCTTTTAATGGAACTAGGGAAAAGGACTTGGGCAAGTAGCTCGGTCAGGAGGAGGTCTGCTAAGCATGTTGTTTGTGGCCATGCTGATCTTTGAGTCCTTGTGCTTGCAGTTCTAGTCTTTCAAAAGAATCCAATTATGATAGACCTGAAGAAGTCCTCAGTGGAAAATAAGCTGAGTGACCAAAATGCAGTTTGTCCAATTGTGATTGGACGTGGGGGGGAAAGGTGGTTTTTCTCCAACAATACAGAATTATTCTCATCTCTCATTTGTAACTGGTCATTAAATAATGTGATCTCTAAGGATAAGCCATGATAGTGGCAGATTTACATGGATGGGGGGAATATAGGTTATTTCTTTCAAGATGTTATGGCTCAGGAGTTGAAAGCAGTAGTACTGGCCAAGCAGCAGTGTAATTTATTCCAGCCTGCTGTAGAACGGGAAGTTCAGATCCTGGGCACGCAATCCCACCTACAGCCTGGGGTTTGGAGATGGGGAATTTTTTTTTTGCCTTTTTTGTTT
Organism: Scopus umbretta; assembly: GCA_013400535.1. NCBI lineage: Eukaryota > Metazoa > Chordata > Aves > Pelecaniformes > Scopidae > Scopus > Scopus umbretta. Next base: position 34,872 of record VZTL01011917.1, read on the forward strand.
TTTTTTTTTTTTTGTTTGTTTGTTTCTTTTGTTTAGTGGAAAAATATTAAACTGAATTGAAATTCCCTTGCCACTTCCAAATGATTTGAGTAAATTGGAGTATTAACCTGATCTCATTCTACAAAAGGATTAAAGACTCAAGGCCAAAGGTGGTTCTTCTGCAGTCCAGAGAATCTTCTGCAAAGACTTTTTGAACTGATTATTTGACTTTTTGCTCCTTGATGTCTTGTGTTGGTTTGTGACTTGGTATTTATAGAATCTTGGTTTTCTGCTTTTTATTGATCTTAAACCTGTGTGGCAGATAAATTACCCTGCCTTATTTTACAAATGTGCAAATCTGTGCACTGTAGAAGAATAATGTTGTGAGCTATTCAGAGTTGGTGGCAAGTTTCCCATTCCTTTTATTGCCCAACCATTAATTATCCTGATTTAATTTTTTTTAATAGATGTAACAGTGGGGTTTCAATCCACAGACATATAGATAAAATATCATATAATTTCTTTTTTCTTTTTTAGGTAAATTTTACTGTAAACCTCATTTTACGCACTGCAAAATCAGTACTAAACACAGAAAGAGAAGAGCAACATTACAGATCCAGGGAAAGGTATGTATTGCTTATATTACTAATGCAGGCAATGTTGAAGCAGCTTTATCTGGAGCAGGGTGCAATAGTTGTGCCTCTGTGTGTGTAAGTTGTTTTCTACCTGACGTCCACAAGTAGTAAAATCAATGCTAGAATATAAATTCCTGGTTCTGCGGATTTGGCGTATTTATAGTCTGGTTCTCAATGGAAATTAGCTTTTCCTATACAAAGTAAAGTTGAACTTAAGAACAACTGGAAATGACAATATATAGAAACTTGAAAACAGGAACAGAAACTGGACATTCTATTTTTAGAAATATATTTAACATTTTTTTTAATGCTTTATGTAAGGAGGCAACAGAAGCATGGAAGAAAGAGGAACCCAAACCCACAGAGACCACCACAGAAAGCACTTTGTCTACTGCTAGCAGTCCAGAGGACAGGTCCCCAGGTATCCTGACTTCCTTCTTTAGGGGCACGCTAAGCTGGCCCCTTCGGGTGACAAGGGATCTGCTTGACATTCCCAGACGCCTGTCTAACTGGATGCATGGTTTTCTGCACGCTACCAATCTTCATTTCAGGGACAATGCATATAACTATACCTACTTGTATGAACTCTTGAGCCTTGGTGTGCCATTCCTCTGTGCTCTTTTAGAGGTACTTATGCATATGTACCGGGAAGCAGAGCTATCACTTGAAAATGTGCTTGAATGGGTGAAAAAATTCTATAGGGTTTAAATTCTTCTATGTGTCTTGCTCAGTTGTGCCTTTCAGATTTTCAAAATTAACAGCCTCGCTATTTTATTGAGGTTTGGGTTTGTTTTTTTTT
>VZTL01011917.1:36317-54551 GCA_013400535.1 Scopus umbretta
TTTTTTTTTTTTTTACTTTTCATGCAATTTAATGTGTAACTTAAATGAATGGTGGATTCCTTCTGATATAAATGAGGTGCAATCAAAATTTTCAATATACAGTGTACTGTATGTTATAGCATGAAGGGCAGTGTCCAGACACATTTCCAGAACACGGAGATGGATGAAGGATATTTTGTAGATCTCCCCCCGCCCCTGCCATTTTATCCTGTGGTCAGACCATTGGGGGGTGGTGCATTTTAAAACCATTCAGCTCCCTGTCCATCCTCCCTGCCCCCCCTTTATTTTTTTTTTTGTTTGTTTGTTTAGACCAAGAAAGAATGTGCATTCTTTCAGATGTTTGGGGAATATTTATGACAAATGACTGGGTTTTGAAACCTGAATATGGCGCATACTTTTTTTTTCTTGCTTTCATCTTTGCTCTGGGTTATGAGGTTTATAACATGCATGAATATGTTAGAAAAAAAAAAACAACAACAAAATATGTATTTAATTCACATCGCTCCTAGTCATGCCTTTTACATTTCTTACATGTGATAGATACCTTTTGCTGAGAGTGGGTATAATCTGTAATACTAATTTATTTAAAGTTCTGAAATAAATTTGAAGAGCAAATCTTAGTTGAGTGAAGGCTTGATTGAAACTGTAAGTCAAAGGAACTGGTAGTGTAGTTAGACCTGACTTATTCCTCAAGTAAAGGCTTCCTCACTAGGTGGCTGGTTGGAGGAATACTAATTTATGGAATGCTCATCTGCAACTGAAATCACTGCTGTTGTACCTCCGGGTAGGCACTGTTCCTATTGTCTTTTGGGGCTTTTTAAAAATACAAGTTTAGAACAACAAAAACCTACAAATGTATTCTAAGGAAATTACTTCTTAGTTGGGTATTTCATTAATTTCAATGTATAAAGGTGATGGCAGAAAGGTGAAATTCTATAATCTGGAGCAGCCATTAAGTGAATTTCTTTCAGCTGTCTCTCAACAAGGTCTACCTTAATCAGAAGGTGTCAGGACAGGTTAAATAAACTATTTAATGGCAAGAAGACACCAACATCCCAAATTCTGATTTACTTTCAGCCTAGTTAGCCAGTGAGGTAAGCATGCTCCCTGCCTCTCAAATACTTAAATGTTTAAATTCTGAAGTTAACCAGGAAATAGGTAAATACATAAACATGGTAATATGTATAGCCTAACATTAAAAGCATCTGTAGCATTTATTTCTAGCCAAAAGAATGTGGCTTAAATAATAGGAAATAATGTCACATTCAGTTTAGTACCAGAGTTGAGGGTCAGCTTGCAGTGGTCTTAAATGACTGCGCTGCCTATGGACTGGCAGTTTTTTGATTTTTATTTTTTTTTAACATAATGTGGGAAAAGATGATTTGAATTGTTTTGTTTCTTAAGTATTAAAAGGAAATGTGTCTTCTGTTTAAAATAAATGGCAAACTGGATTTTTCTTCTAGGTAGTTTGACTTTCTTTAAACTATGAGGATAAAGTTTTTCACATTTTAGAGTGCTTATGTATTTTGGGAAAAAATTGTGAAGTATATGCACAGAACTTGAAAAAGTGCTTGAAGAAAATTGTGTAGGTGTAAGGTAGCATTTGTTCGAAATAAATTGCTATTACTGCTCAAACATGTATTCGGCAAAACTTTGCTAGAATATTGACTGGACACAGCAACAAATATAGTAACATGGTGGGCATCTGTATATATGTAAAGAAATGTACCTGTACCTCTTTTAGAGCATTTGAAAAAAACTACTTTGGAACACTGTATACTTTTTACTTATTTACTAATGATAGTAATTGTTTCACCCTAAAAAGGAAAAAAATCTACAGTGCGATTTACCATGTTACTCCTGCAACACAGCAAACTGCTAAGTGGTAAAGTTTTAAAATTTGGTTTGCCATCAATTTTGATTGCAGTTTGTCAACAGCACAGTTTCTAGGAACACTTTTTCCTGCAATTTTCTCCTGCTGTTTACTACAGGAAATTTTCTGCTTTTCAGCAGAGTGCGCGTAGTGGTAAACTTGCAGAAAATGGTGATATAGTAAGAAACTTGGAAATCTCTGATGTCCAATGACTTTAAAGCAAATGAATCTTACTAGTAGAAAGTTTAAAAATAAAACAAAATGATGAAATTAAAAAGATGGTATTGGCTTTATATATATATTTATATAATGGGGAATAAAATCTCTACGTTCCCACAACAGGATTCAGGAACTTGTATAATGAAAACATTTACCTGAGGAATCTTAATTACACCACATATCCCCCTGGGAGTTTGTAGATGATTCTGTTGGGAAAGTTTTTTATTGGTATCAATCTAATTGGTAGACTGGTTTTTTTTCTTTTAATCTCTTCATCTTAATATTCTGCTAGTAAGATTCATACCTATTTGTCCTCATCAATGAGAAAAGGCAGGTTTACTTTGGCCATTTCTTCTTTGTGCCTGTGTAATCTTTCTGATGCTTTCCTATATAACCAAGTTAAGTTCTGTGTTTTTTTTCCTGCTGTCTTCTCTGTCAATGTTGCTTTTAGTCCAATTCATCATTCCGGTGCTGCACCCGCTCACTGGCTGAAGCCTTTCTGCTCTCAGGTGACTTTTTCCGCTTGCCAGTTCCAAAATTGTGTGACTAACACCGTTGTTTGACAGCATTTCATTGAGCCTTTTTTTAAGACTTTTGGAGCAAACTGTGTGTGTCTGGTATATTAATGGATGCAAGCTTTCGCGTGATCATTTAACCTGTTGCTGAGTTCACAGTTCTAGAAAAGGTAACATCTGCACTCTCTGTAGGGAATGTTTTTCTCTCTGTGTCTGTGCATGCACACTTCCTTGTGCCTTAAGGGAAGTTAGGCAAGTACATTGTTTCTTGAAAGCACTAGCTCAAGCCTTATTTCTTTCAAAGTATTGGAGGAAAGATTTGAAACAAGGTTAGGACAAGATTAGCCAGCCGATTCTCCTGGTTAGTGTGAACACCTATTTCCACTGAGCTCAAATATGCAATGAGCAAGCAACGTTTGAGCACTGCGGTGCTTCCTAAGCACTTTGCTTTCGTACTGGAAAAGCGAGAGAGAAACGGATTCTGCTGAAAAAGTAGCCAAAGCAATGCACGTTCCAGTCTTCTACCCCAAGTAATGTAGTAGACAGGCCTAACAGCAATAGATGTGCATGCTATTTTTAGACTGTAATATCAAAAGGCCAAGTTTATATGACCAGAGTGTTTCGGTTTGAATTGTTTTATTAACTTATTAACTAGGCCCCATTTGCCGCTCTGATGAATGGATTTGTCTTGCTGCATGAGACACTGCCACTACTCTCCATGACAAATTTGTGTGATTATTTTGTATGTATTTTTTTATATAAGTTCCAGTATGTGTAATCACATGTGGATAATCTGGAAGTGGAAACGAATCCAAACAAGAACCAAGGGCTCAGTCTGACAAGCAAGTGTGCTAAGGTTTTGGTTGATACGGCCGTGGCTGTATCCCTGCTGAGGATCCCCTTCAAAGGGGAGGGCCTTTGGGAATTGATCTAAGCAGCAGTTTTCAGGAGGAGCAAAACATTCTCTGCCACTTGCCCCATTTCACACGCCTCAGCCAGGAATGCAGAAGGGCTGGAGGGTCAGAGCCCTACACCTTATCTTGCTGACCTGTATGTTTGCATGACTACAGCAATGGCATTTACTTGTGTGGGTATCTTAAAATGTCTTGATGGCTTTGAAGGTCCCTGGCTGTGCCCACACAGAAGGCTCTCTGCATTTTAAGTGTCACTTCCTGCACAAATGGTTAGGAGGTGACTTCCTATGTATTTCAGGGCTACAGTGTTTTGTTACAAAGCTCAGCACGCTTTGAGATGAAGGTTGTGATGTAAAGGTCTGCCATTTCAAACCACTTCCCATTGCTGTGTTTTTTACCCTCTGTTGCAGAGTCTTCCTGACCAATGAGGATTCTGTCTTTCTCCTCCTAAATCTTGTCTTCATTTTACTTTATAAACTGAATATTTTTATGAAATAGTTTTTAACGCTGTATTTAAACTTTCACATGGAAATTCTGTATTTTGCACACAGTGAAAATTGTTTTAGCTTTATTTATGGTATCTGCTGTAAACAAAAATAAATGTAGTTCTTTATAAGTCTCCTTGTTTCATCTTTTCCTTTTAAAAATATTTCCTGAGGACAGAGACTTAATAGTGACTTCACACTCATTTCGCAAATTCCTCTTCTGGTGGATGGTGTTGTGTTATCTGTGTTGAGGGCCGACCCAAAGGCCAGAGAGTTTCACTGTGGTGGTATAATGGCATGTGTGTCCCTTTTGAAAGGGATATACGTCGGGGTCCTTGACAAGTTATCCCATCTGCTGCCGATCAGGAGGTGCCTGGTGTTGGGATTTATCCTTCCTGGGAATGATAAGTTGGTGTTGGTGAGCATGGGGATTGCTTGTATTGCATACACAAGTGGTACTTGTCCTCTTCTCTGACTTCTGTTACCTTTCCTCATGTTGTTGTTATTCTACACAGTAACAAATGTCATAAAGGTCATGCTAAGTTACATGTGTTTGGGATCTTAATTTGTGTACAGGAAAAGCAGGTAATAACTGTGGGTAAAGCTTTACCTTTGCTGCTGGCTCTGGAGTGCTATTTGCAAGCTCCCTGTATCTTCTGGACCCCTGGAAAAGATGCAGCTAATAGTGACCTATTATCTGTTAACAGTGGCCTTGGTGTTATTTATTTATTTATTTTGCTTTCCTTTGCTTTGTCATGGCTTTGTTTAATTTTCGTTTTTGTTTTTAAAGCTGGGTTGTGGGGTTTTTTAAACAGCAGCTTCTCTAAAAGAGCTCTCCTAAGTCTGTCTTCCCTTCATCATCTTTCTTTTGCTTGCTCTGAAATTCTTAAGCTATAATCTCTTCCTTCGTTTTTCAGGAAGAAAACAAATCCCAGAAAGAATAGTCCAAATAATTTAATGGAAAGATTGTGTGATTATTTTTTTTTAAAGTTAATTCAAACTGAGCCTCTCTAGGGTTGATTGAATGACAGAAATGAATTTTTTGAAAGTGTTGCTAGAGACAGCATTGCTAAAGAACAGCAAATGTTATTCCCAGTCAATTATGCCATCTTCCCCGCCAAAGAAAAAGCCACCATGCACAGCAGAAAGTTTGCTGTCCAAGGGGGAGATGATTTGCATAATGAAAACACAGGGCAACAAATACCATTTAAGACAATACTTGGCACTTCCTTAATTGCAATGGATAAAGTAATTTGGGTAAGACTAAATTGACTCTTTGCACAACTACAGTTTCAGAGCTGGATCATTTCTGCCATCTTTACTTGATCATTTTAGGCAGAGACAGTGGCATGGAAACATCAGAAGAGGTTTTTGTGTCTGCAGAAGGTGAGGATTTGTTTGGCACTGAGGCTTTGAGAGGCATCAGATGTTCATGCTGTTCTCATAAGTTTCACTGGTACCTGCTAAAATATCAGTACAATAGCTTGGAATTGGGGTAATGCTAGAGTCTGGATTTGTAGTAATTGTGTTGCTTGTTGTGGCAAGCAAAGGCCCAAAAAGTCAAATCGCTAGCAAATCCTATCACTACAGGAATATACCTAGGAGTAAAGAGTCCGTGCCTTGGAACGCTAGTGGATAAGACAGGATGCAGTGTATGGAAAAGAAATAAACCAGACAAAATGAGCAATGTGAGAGGAAGCAAGTTTGTTAGTTCCCTCGCTCTTAATCAAAATCATTACACAATAAAAACAAAATATTCCTTGTTTTGCTCGCAGTAATGCTGCTAGAGGAAGAGACTGGGGGTTTATTTCTGACCTCCCTGTGAGTAGGAGGCTTAAATCCACCTCCTGCTCTTGCGTTGCGCTCTCTCCAAAAGCTCCAGTGCTCTCAGTCCCCAGCAAGCACACGCTGCTACAAATGCACCCCAGAGCAGTAACGCCTTCTCCCTTTGTAGAGCTGGAATTGGCAGTGGTGCTTGTTTGAAAGGCAAACAGGCTGCTACTCTGGTCTGAGTTGCTGCTGAACTGGGCACCTTCCAAAGATCATGGTTTCGGAGCAGATGATACTAATGGCCTGTTTTTACATAGTTAGTGCTTTCTAAGACTTGAAAACTACTTGATGTTGTAGATGCCATTATAGCACTGGAAGTGGAGAGGGGACATTTGCTGTGTCTGGCAGGCTCAGGACTTGTTCTGTCTCTCCTCCTCTTCCTTCTGGTTCCAATGGGTTCTGAACTTGTCTGGTGCCACCAGGGCCATTTGGGTCAGAACTACTACACAGATGTGTGGGGGTTTTTGGGTTTTGTTTTTGAAAAGCCAGACTAATCTTTCATTCTCAAAGCAACGCGGCATTACCTGCCTAGATGTTAGTTAATGAAAAGCAAACATGTTGGGATTCTGTAAAGGTAACCTTCCTTTATTATAATTATGCTAATGCTTTATAATGAAAAAGATCTTCCAGTTTTTAAGCATATCTGATTTGAAGGAAAAAAAAAAAAAGAGTACAGACAAAACTTCGTAAAATTGCTCAAATTCAAATGTCAGCCTTTCATTACTTCTACGAAGAAGCGTAATTTCTATTCCTTTTGGCTGTTTCTAGACTGCTACGGCTATACAACGCCAGTGAAATTTGCCTCTCTATGTATTCCAACCTCAAGCAAGGGCCATGGTCTGCGTTTTCCCACACCATTATGGCAATTAGTTACTATAATTGGCTTTAATTCATTTCTGGCTCACTCATTCCTCACATTCCAATCAAAACAATGGGTTCTGAAAGTCACTGAATTCTGCATTAATATTTATGTTTTTGAAGGCATGACATGTTTGCAGATGACTTGATGTTTTTTTTTGCATGAACGATTGTGTTGCTGAAGATCAGAAAACATTATGTATTAATGCTTGATCCAAGTATATATATTAGTCATGTAAATATTTCCCCAAGTCTCTTTCCTTTTCTTTGTGAACTGTGTTAACATAAAAAGAAGGGGGGCTTTGATCTCATCAGGTGGTGGGCTCCAAACTTGTTTGAAATGGCTGGAATTTCTGATACCTTCTTTCGAAATGTGAAATTGCAAGGAATTTTCATAGTGCTATAGTCTTGAATTTGCTCTTTCAGCATTTATTCTGCAGGTGTTAATTCGCATCTTTGTTTTAAGGTTTTTGGTGCTTTGAGCCTGTGTGCAAAAAAAATTATTTTGACAAACACTGATCACTGACTGAAACCGTTGTGGCTGCACTCCAAATTCACAATTATTACATGCGTTAATATACCAGACTAACACAGATTGCTCTGATAAAATATATATATTTACTATAAAATGATAGAAAGAGTGTGTTATCACAGCAGTTTTTGTTTGAGAAGCAGTTTTCCATAAATATATACATTCGGCATACCTAGCAGGTTTTCAGTGAATTGCTTTTTCCTTTATCTCTATTAATTTTTGCTTTGTTAATTAATGTGCACCGTCCCGGATGCATTCTAAAGTTGTGTGCTCTGGGGTCCGTCTTGCTTTGCCAGCTTCAAATTCCCTGGCTCTATTTTGTGCCTGAATTCAGAAGTGTCTGTTCATTGAGTAAGTAATGGATACTTTGAAAAAAACCTGTTGCTGCTGAGGAACTTGTGTAGGTGCTGGCGTGGGCCCACGGGGCAGTGGGAGAAGCTGGGCTCCTGCTGTGGGGACAGGAGGAGGGGGCCATGGTGGAGCCTGTCGCTGAGCCGTGGCTGGAGAAGGGGCAGCAGGGAAGCATTTGCTTTTGGTGGTTGGAAGCTGGGCGGGTGATCAGGCCCCACTGCACAGGGAGCAGTATGCCACCCCATGGAAACGGGAGCAGTGGTTGTCTTTATTTTTCGCCCTGTTAGCCACCATAACATGGAAATTACTTCTGTAGATGTATGGAGGAGGCCTGAGGAAAAAGGAGAGAGGGTGGCAAGAACTGAAATCTGTGAAATGTCAAACGTCGTATCTCTTACAGGAGTCCTTTTTCAAGGACAGAAATCGGCCTGGCAGTTTCTCGGGTGTGATGAAAACACAGAGTTCGGACAGGACCCGGGTTTGGGAATGCTGCTAGAAGCCCTATAGCCTCTTAAGGCAGATCTGTGAAATACCTTAATGGGATGTCTTCAGTTTCAGACTCTTAACACAGGCAATCCTCCCATGCAGCCTTCCACAGTTTGAAGCTCAGGCTACAGGGCACAGCGGAAGCTATAACAGGTTTGAGCTTGGGTTTCACTCCAGTGTGGGCTGGTAACCAGGCTGTTGCAGCAAGACCAAGGTCTAACCAAGCTGGAGGTGTTGTAGTTCCCCCGTCCCCTCTCACAGTCCCACGTGGGCTGTGCTTCCCTGGTGAGTGCTTTCTGCTCTGTATCTCATCCCGGCGCTGGCTGGGTTCATTTCAGCTGTGCTTCCACAGCACTGGTGTGAAGACACCTTTGTCTGCCCCACAGCTTTCTTAAAGCACTGCTGTATTATGAGCAGGACTCATAAATTTTTTTTTTTGTTTGTTTATTATACAGTAAGAAGTCAGAGAGACGGTGAAGTGTGCTGGGTGTGCCGCAAATCAATTTGTGGTCTGCTGACTGCATTTCTTAATGTCAGTTTTTGATGCCAACTGGTGTTTGCTTTCATGGTCAGAGCTGCCTGTGTTTATGAGTAACTCCACTTTAAAATCGTTCACTCCTGTTGTTGCCTTAGCAGCTCCATACAAGGCCAGGCAGAGTCCACTCATCCCGTGAATGAATTATGGGGTGACACAGGTTAATGGCAGACTAAGAGCCTCAGGATTGTCAGCCGGGAAAGCGGGATGCAAGTTAGGCTGGGGTCTCTGCGGGGGGGCACGGTGGTGTATGGGGCCAGCTGCACAGCGGGGCGGGCGAGCCATGTGCCAGCCCCGGGTGCCCGGGCGCTCGCCTCCCGCCGATGAGAGCAGTACCTGGGATTGCAGTGGTGCTTTGCACCTGCGGATCGGAAAGCCCTTTGCCAGTCCTGAACGGCTGGGGCAGCTGCGGGTAAGTACTGCTCCTTCTTCGCGGCAGTCAGGGAGTCACAAAAACGTGATGTGTCAGAGGTGCCAAAATATCACATCCCAAACGCCGGTTGCAACACCTAATTCCAGTAGGTTTCCTCCTTCCTCCCCCTCGCCAAACAGGGCCGCCACACAGACACGCAACATGGGCAGGACTGTGAGAAATTGGTCATTTCTTCTCTGCGTTCTCCTGAGCTGCCTGGCCTGCGGGCAGGGCGGTCGGGGCAGGGTCCCCTCTCGCTGCCAGCAGCAGGTATGACCGATTTCTTACCCCTTTGAGGGCCTAGCTGGGGGGTCAACACCCGGTCAGCCATCAGACCTTGTGTTTGGTGTGAGGAGCCCCCCCCCGAGCCAGATGGATCCGGGCACGCTCGGGGGCGTTTTCTGGACCAGTCTCCCTGCAGAAACTTTCTTCCTGACCACCGGTACGCTGGGTGTGTTGTGGCCCAAAGCAGAAAGGCTGATACCATTTTACAATTTGTTGTTTCCTGGCGCTCTCTCTGTTTTTCATCTGCCTTAAGGGATGTTCTCTGGGTTTGTCTTAGTTTAAGTTTTCATACTTTGGTTAGCTCAGCAAGGCTTACCGCCCCTTTCCGCTTGTGCGGGGCTTCCATTTGGTCTGACTCGCCTTAGCCAAGAAATACCGCAGGAGCTCTCACTGTACCTTGCTTAAAAATGAATTCCCCTCTTATGACTTAAAATCAGCTAAAGAGGAGGGAGGGAGAATAAACACGAACAACCCTGGCTGCTTGTGGCACGGTGGCATTGACGTGATGGGGAGGCTGCTGCAGCTGCCTTGGTTGGAGATTTTTCAGTGGAGCATCTTTGACCATTTTTGTCCAAGACAGGCAGAGGCATGCACAGAGCGGCTGCTCCTGAGCAGAGCTGATAAAACGCAGCTGCCCTGAGCCAGCTGGTGTCTTCGGTGCTTGGCCCAGTGCTCCCGGTGGGGAGGGGAACGTTGTTTGGCACAGTTCAGGCTTTGTGCCGTTGTGGGCAGCGTGTGCTCTGCCCGAGGTGGGGGGGAAACAGCCTATCCGGCCCAGCTGCCCCCAGCGGGGGCTTGGCTCTGCCCAGATTTGGCTGGTTCCCAAGCCCCTGTCATCTCCTTGTCAGGTCACAGTAATGTGATGTGCCTGACGCTGGTTTGGCAGCTGACTCGGGAGCGGCAGCCTGTGCAGAAAGTCAGGCTGACTTGTCAAGTGGGATTCACCAAGATGAATAACATCTCCTGCTTACGTCCGTTTGTTGGCCCTGGCGTTATCGGTGGGGACACTCAGATGCTGGAACGATCAGTGCCTTATAAATAGTAATCATAGAAGGTGCTGAGAGCCATCTGCGAAGCCCTGGGTGGGTAGACGCGAAGCCCCTGTGGAACGGGCCTCTCCCTTGCCATGTGTGCGGTGGCATGCCGCTCCCGGGCAGACTTCTGAAGGGGACCCATGCCAGGGACTATCACGAGACCATGGTGTTTTCGTCGGCTAAGTAAAACCCACTGCAATTGCACCGCCAAGCATGGCATAACATGAAAAAAGGCTTCAGTGCTGCTGTGTGCAACACTGAATTGGCACGGTGTGCGTGAGTCACCCGCGTGTAACTCGGCACCTTTCCCTCATCATTAAAGGGGGCTGGTGTGTTGGCAAAGCCCCTGGGACCAGGAGGAGGGATGTGATGATGTGTTTATCTGTTTTGGATAAAGAGAGGGATCTCACCTGGTGGTAGACAGTGTTTAGCAGTTTGTTAGTCACGGAGGGGCTGTAAACAACTCTGAGATTCGATCTTTCAAAAATCTGAGCTTGAGCTTTCTGGCAGATTCGTCTAGTAGGGCTGGCATGGCCTGGCCATGCCAGGCAGTGCACGGTGGCGCCAAGGCAGCGAGGCAGCGTCAGTCCTGGATTTGGATCTGCTCAGCTCAGTGCCCCACGCAAACCCTCCCTTGGTCCCTGCAGGGACTGGCAGTGACGCCCTGCAACGCCAGGAGAGGTTTGCTGTGTTCCAGCCATGCTGCTTCTGTGTAGCTTGAGCAAAACTGGCAGAGGTGCCTGGTAGCTGTGGGGAGACCTGCCCTGTGTTTCCATGGGTATAAACTGCCTTAAAAATCACTCCAGGAGAAAATGACTAACAAAACTAATTGCAAGCTTTCAGGGCTTTAAGGATATTCACGTAGCTCTTGTCTGTAATATGCAGCATATTACAGACAAGAAAGACCTCTCCACTGCTATGCTTGACTGTCAGCTTTGCCCTCGTACCTGAGGGAGGAAGGCGAACCAGGGTATTCACAGAAGCACTTGAGATCCCCGAGTCCCTGATCCTGCATGCTGAGAGGTTTCTCTGTCCTCGTTTCTAGGCTTCGGGATGACTTGTGGGGCTGTCCCCACTGCAGAGCTGGGTCTTGGCACTGTGCACATGGTCTCACCACCATGCTCCCTCCTTGGCCATTCCCACCAGGCACAGAGCCTTTGCAGGAGAGCGATGCTGCTTGAAGGCATTGTTAGATGCTGAAATGCATCCAGACCACTGAGGATGCTGGTACGAAACATAATTTCAAAAAAAAAAAAAAAAAAAAGGGAAAAAATGCTTTTTAGGTTATGGTGGATCATCACTGGATGTTATTCTGTAAGTGTGTGAATTTTACAAGCCTGTCACTGAGAGAATCAGTTACAATGATCTTTCAGTGAGCAAAACCACCACACTGAATTTGCATGCTTTTTGCTAATACGAAGCTGCCTTGAGCCTGTGTGCTTTCTGCAGGACTCAGCCAGGGAGAGTGTCTCCAGAGAGATGAAGGGAAAAGTCTCTTCAGAACTCCTGCAGGAGGGCTGCTGCTGGACTTGTATATACAGGGACCTCCAAAAACCATAATTATATTCCTAATTAGAGGCTGCTACTTTGCTAAGCCATAAACAAACTACAGTTTGTTTCTCTGATTTGATAATCAGCTCTAAACAGGCCCCTGCCAAGGTACCAGCCCCGCCTGGCTCCTGCTTGGCGTGCTGAGATGGGAGCATCTTCACATAAGCTGTCCTCCCCTAAAGCGGGATGAAGGATTTTGAAGGGCTGGAGCTCTGGGTGCAGGCTGGCAATCTAGCACAGGGCCTTGCCTTGCCATCCAAAAGGCTTGGGTCGCTTTGTTGCCTTCTCTGCTCCTCGGTACAAACCTCCCTGAGCGGTCCAGTCTGCTCAGCCATGGTCTCTGCTGGGTCTGATGGGTGAACTCCTGCCAGTCCACCCAGAAGCCATGAGCTGGCTGAAGATGGTCTTACTGTCCAAATGGTCTGGCTAGTTTACCTTTTGTGAGTAAATGACCATGGTGTTTGGATTATTGGTGCTATAGGGAAAAACTGAGGATTTGTACTCCTTGACCATATCCGTGCAGCTGCAGTAAGGCCCACCTCCAAGTTTTGTAAACTCTCCCAGCATTGCAGAGATCTTGTAATGTCTTTGTCCCTTACTGGCTGCATCTCGGAGTCATTTGAGACTTTGCACAAAAATCGCTGTCTCTCAAATGCAAGGGTGAGCTGGCACTCTTGTGAATTGGGAAAACGGTACGATGCTTAATGGAGAACAGAAGCATGTTTTACTGGAAGGAGGTTTGCATCTGTCCGTGGGGTCTGCAGGGGCTGTTTGGCCAAGCCTGTACACTGGAGTGAGTTTTGAACAGCCCTGACCTCTGGGCGAGCGCCAACCCAGATGCGAGCCCTGCAGATGAAGCTTTAGAGACACTTCTCGGTTACTACATGGTTTAGCTAAATCCTTGCCCCGTAAGGAAACCTCTTGTTTCTCTCCCAGTGCACGGAGGATGAGGTAGGCTTTGAAATACAGACAAAAGAGAAATTGTTTATCCAAATTTTTCATCGTGTTGAGTGGGAGGGCCAGATGAATACAGGATTGTTCTGTTGAAATCACTTACTGTCTTGTTGCTGTTTAAATAACTGAAGGCAGCTCCACTCTTGCATAAAAAAAACCCCAACCCCCAAAAAACCTAAAGCCATGTTATTTGCTCTCAAAGCAAGTCAATCAAGGACTCTGATCAGGAGAGCTCGGGCCACGGAGAGGCATTTGCAGTGAAGAGATGGGTGATAGAGCTTGTGTGTGGAAAAGGTGCTGCCCCAGGACACCAGGCCACCAAGATCAGCTGTCCCTGCCCTGGGGTTATTCTCTGAACAGAGCTGTGACTGCTGATGTGAATGCACCAGTATTTTGAGCATTGGTCTGCATTATAAGATGCATTGCAATTTTTTTTCTGTATTTAAGGCTAGATCTACGCGTTGGTTTTTCTAGCCGTAACTCTGCATAAGGGACAACTCCTAAAGTCCCGAGTTGCCCTTTGTGACCATGGCAAAGCAGGGAACGGAAGAAGCATTGGTATTGCTGTGGTAAACAAGGGCAGCAGAAGATAGGGAGGTTAAAATAGAGGTTTTCCCAAACTCAGTAGGATTTGGGTTTCTGGATCCTTTGGAAAATTCCTCTAAAGGAACTTGTTTATTTTGTTGAGGAAAGTACGTAACAGAGGAACTGAACCCAAACCACATGAGCAGAAACTCAGATTTTTCTTAAAGTGGGGAGAAAAAACCCAACGCTTTTGTCCTGCTGGGCTGCAGTGTGGGACTAAAGCAAATAAACTCACTCCAGGCTTTGGCTGGGCAGGCAGCGTGCTCTCCAAAGGCCGGTTGCCCACACCACGCCATGTTGCAGCGTGCCCTTCGTCCGTGTGGTTGGTGCCCTTGGGTTGGCAAGGGTGAGAACAGCCTCGCCTCTCCCTGCCTGCACTGTGCAGCCACTGGCCGGCGTGCTTCAGACACAGCCTGGTTCCGCTCTCGATTTGGGACCATGGTTTTGTCACGTGGTTTAGGAGCAGAAAGTGTGAGGCCGGTTTTTTGGTACCGTAAAGCTGTTCTCGCTGCTTTGATGAGCAGAGCCCCTCCAAGCCCTTGCCTTGGGCCAGGGCCACCTGCTGTTGAGCCAGCAAGGTGTCCCTGGCCCCAGAAACTGCTCAGCTCAGTAGCAGGTGAGGGCTGTCAGGGTTTGGAGCTGGAAGAGGAGGGAAGGGAGCACCCAGGAGCCTGCTGGGCCACCACCCAGAGAAGGGCAGCTGGGGAAAGGCAACCAGGAGGTAGGGGATAAATTAGGCAAGACACGGTGTGCTTGGTAGGGAAGAGGAGAGAAAAGAGTTGGGAGATTAATGAAAAAAGGCAATGGTGTGGTCTAAACAAAGCACTAGGGCACTGTGATGGATGAGGAAGGATCACAATATGCACATGACAGCAGAGGAAGGAGGAGGTAAACAACAACTTAAGGAATGGAAAACTTAAATTTTCTTATCCCACCAGACCTTCAGACAGCAAGTTACAGTTGTGTAAGTGTAGTCCATAAAACAGACAGCATAAACATCGGGTTGCGCCGACTGCGGAGGACCTGCTGCTCGTGTCTGAGCAGAGCTGGGAGGGCTGCCCTGCCTGCTCGCTTCCCTTCAGGCGTGTGCACGAAAGCACCAAAGGACGTGGAGGATTTGGAAATTAGCACATCAGCTCCCTGGCTTACTCATACTGACTAGCTTAGGAAACATCAGCACCTAAAAAACGCAAGTCAGTTGTCGTTAGGACATTTCCACTTTAACCAGCCAGCAGCGTGCTGCGAGATACTTGTGGTGTGTGCTGCCTGTCCCTGCAGTCATAATTGCATGACAGATCTGGTCGGCTGACTGCGACCTAAGATTAACACCTTCCCACGCACTGCTTGTCCATGCCCCCCCGGGTAAATTATTTGAACGTTTTGCCAAAGGATTAGTAGGGACTCCAGTCCAAACTGTGCTACGGAGCAGGCGTACTTGCTGCTGGAGGTCTTTAGCATGCTGAGATATAGATAGTAGGAAATCTGAAGTGAGCATGATGGAAATGAAGTAAGATCTTACGCAAATGCTATTTTGAGCGACTGTTTCCTGAGGTCTGGGTTCTCCTCTGATAACGTCTGGTGCTGCCCCACAGAGGTCAGTGGCATGGCACCAGTTTCCATCGGCAGGAAACGGGGCTGTGCCCTTTTCTGTCCTGCAGACCGGATGCCTCTTTAGCTTTTGCATTGTATGTGTTTATCTTATAAAGTTCAATTCCTCTGACTCAGTCTCTTAGCTTCTAGTAGAAAATCTCCGGTCCTGGGGAGGAAACCTGACGCGGAGCGAGAGCGCTGGCTGGCCACTTAGGTGCCTGCAGTGTCACAGGCTGCCTAGGTAATCCCAGGCGAGCGGCTTGGTCCACCCGCGTGCCCCTTCCCCTTTGGGAATAGCAATAAGGCCATTTTTGTGTCTTCTGGTGAAGAAGTGGGATAACCTGGTAAGTACAGCCAGGCACAGACTTACGAAAGGACTCGAGCACCAGCAAAATTAGGTATCTCAGAGTTTATGTGGGAATTAGGAGATGAATGTCCACCTCTATCCTCCTTCAAGAGCTTGAATTTCCGAAAGGGGAGTGGCGGCGCAGCGCGGGGGGCTGCTGCATGTGCCCAGAAGTGCCAAACAAACGTGGGTTTATCCCCTACCTGAGCACAGCTCAGCCTCCAGCAAGGCTCTGTCTGCCTCCTCCACAAGGACCAGTTCATCAGCCAGCTTGGTGCGTGACCAGTTAATTGCAATGGTCGCTAGAGGTGCCAGTCTGAGGTGCTTAACTCTCAACCTGCAGTGTGATGGGAATCAGGGCACTGAAGTTTAGAGCTTGGTTTCCACCCTGAGGTCAGAATTTTTAAAAAAATCAGTCTCTTTCCGCTCAGCATAGCTGTGCTGACATCTCACTGAGGTCCTGATTGCCAGTGCTGCAAGGATGGGTGGCTGTCCAGAGCTGTGAGGCTCCCCCTTGGAATGGAGAGGTACGAGGGCTGCTTCTTATTTAGCCTAGTATCTGTTCAGGAGCATAAATGTAACCCTCACCTTTGTGTAAGTACTCAGTCTTTGGGCTGACTCAGGAGAAACTAGTTCAGAAGCCCTTCTTGTCTTTTTGTGCAAAATAAGAGCTTTGAAGAATTCCCAGCTTGCTTTCTAAATTCCTTGTTTATATCAGATCATATTTCTTCTTTTTGATACTCCTTTAAAATTAATAGCAGCAATGGCCAGTGGTGGAGTTGCAGCTGATGGCCGGTTGGATTTGTTTGTATTGCTGTGGACAGGCAGGTAATTGCCAGGCGGACTCCAGGTCCGCTGAGCCTCCAGGCTTTTGTTTGAATTGGCCACGTTCTTCCTCCGTGGTGTTTACACAGATCCACCAGCAGCTTGTCCCTGTACTCAGTCCATACCCCACTTGTTCCTAGGGATTGAAATCTCTCTTGTGGGGGGGAGCCCAAATTGCTCTGCCGGGCTGCATTTCACCATGCAGCGCCTGCCTGCGGGGTTGGGGATTCGGTCCAGCGCTGCAGGAGAGGCTGATTTTTAGGAAAGATCCGTGAAATTGTGTAACATCAAACATCATCAGAGCCTACAAAAAAAAACATGATGCTTGGGCGTCTGGGACATCTTTGCCTTTTGTTTGAGCCTGTTACCCGGGGTGCAGCCCTGCAATGGGAAACAGCGGTACTAACTTTAATCTTTTTGAATGTCCTGCAGAATTTGTAACCCAGTGTTTGAGTTAATGCGCACACGTGGGCGTCCCACACACTGAAACACCAAGGCGGTCCAGTTTCTGCTTTTATGGAGTTGAGTGCAACGCAGTGTATTCAATACAAATATTGATTAAATGTTAGTAAGGAGTGGGTTTGCCTTCTAATCCTAGATTGGTTTGGGTTGGAAGGGTCCTTTAAAGATCTAGTCCACCCTGCTGCCATAAGCAGGGACATCTTTCACTAGATGAAGGTGGTCGCTAATGCAGGATGCTGATCTTAAACTTGGTTAGTGTTGCTGTGAATGCAAACTTACTTTGCTCAGAAAGGACACAGCTGTCTAATAAATTCCTGAGAGAGTCAGCTTCTAGGTGCAGAATTCAGGAAGGGGAGATACCACAATACCAAAAAAAAAAAAAAACACAACAAAAAACCAACCAAACCAGCACAGATACATAACTCTTCAGAGAGAGGTGACGGTGCCATCCGTCACCATCATCCGGTGGCCTGGATGACATCCTGAAGTCCTTCACCAGCTCTGACTATTATGTCTATAATGACTGAAAACTGGATGTGTAACAGGCCATTGCAGAGGGACTTGTTGACTGGAAATCTGTTCACATTCAGGAACCACACTGGGAATCATTTTAGGTAGTCTGTCTGTCTGTGGGTTTCAATGCTCTCCAGCTGTGTGTCTGTTAGTCATAAACATGTTTTCTTCTCTTTCCTGTTAGCGTGGCAGGGAAAGCATTGATGCATGGGATGGGAAGGGAATACGTACTGAGCGTGCAAGCAAATGGCAAAACTGACTTTCTTTAACAGCTGCTTGCAGTGACCTCAGGCAGTGCTTATTGCCAGCATGGGTACAAAATTTATAGACAGAGCTGGCAGGCTTTTGTTTGGTTTTGCTTGCTCTGATTTTCATATAAAGTGCAGCATCTTTAAAGGAGAAAGTTGCGTTGAAGGACTTAGGTTTTACAAACTGGCTTACAATGCTGCTTTCTACTTTGCTTCTGGACAGTAGAAATGGCACATTGTTGTTTCAGCTCAGCTCTTGGGGAGATGGGGCTGTTCCCAGGAAGGCTTCATGTACCCATGCGAGGAAGGGCAGCCATGGCCTGCTGACCTGTGGACTCCCACGCTGCCACCTGAACACCGCCAGGCTTGCTGAGCACTGCCCGTGAGTGGCTTTGGGGCGGGTGGTCTGGCTGGGCCACAGTAGAAGTCAGACATAAAAATCAGAGAGGGATGACTTTCCTCTATCTCCCAAAGGAAACAAAATCTCTGTGGTCAAGAAACACGTGGCTACTGTGGTGCTAGTGAGCTGGATGTAGAGCCTGAGCACATGTTTTCACATGGGAGCATCTTGCTCTGGAGAAGCAGCAAGCCACTCCTCCTTGGCTTCTTGTATATAGAAGTAGAATTTTAAAAAAAACAAAACAAAACCACCCACAAAACTCTTGTGAACAGTGAAGTCTTGAGGAGTTTTCAAGCCAAGAAAATACATTGACTTTTATGAGGGGTGAAAAACCAGAGCTCACCACAGGCTTTTGAAAAGTGCAATGCTCTGTGCTGCTTGGGAAAAGCATAATCAGTAAAACTACCAAAAAAAAAAAAAAAAAAAAAAAA